>JAWQFJ010000239.1:32500-45000 GCA_034096865.1 Theodoxus fluviatilis | reverse complement strand
AGTATTTTAAAAAAGCATGTTTAGTAAAGGAGGAATTTTTATTTTTGTTCAGATGAATTTACTACATGCATGACATTTCTGAAAAAACATGCACGCGCGCGCACACACACACACACACACACACACACACACACACACACACACACACACACACACACACATATATATGCACAGTTTCAATCTGGCCTTACCACAAACAAACCAAAAGATGGGCCTACCTACCAATTTTTTTCCTCCTTCTTTTGTTATGTTACCTTAACCATAAACTTAACAAAAAAAGTTTTTAACCTTTGCCTAACAAAAGTTGCTGCCTGCAAAGTACCGCCCACTCACCTCTCCTCTCCCTTGGCCGTCTTGTAGCTGCTCTTGTACAGGCCATTCAGCTTCTTCACTAGGTTGGCCTTGAACTCCATGTGCACTGTGACCTCCTCGTCCTTCTCAAGGTCACGATCGAGCTTCAGCAACAGCTGCTCGTTCTCGGGGTATAGCAGGTGCTTCGTGACCCGGATGGGAGTCTGAGGCTTGGACTGAGAGGTCAGGTCAAAGTGGGTGACGTTGAGGTCCTTGACGTGGATGACCACGAAGTCCGTCCTTGACACGACCTTGAGGGCGATCTTGACCTGGCCTTGGAAGATGGAGGTGGAGATGTTGACGTGGAGCTGCAGCGTGTACAGGGAGGGCACCACAGATGCGGGGAGGCGGATGTCCCGCCAGGGAAAGGGCTCGCCATTGGTGGCAATGTAGGTCTTCTCCTTCACTGGGGGCTCTGTGGTGGGGGCCAGGCTCTGTGGAGAGACACCAGGCTATGGCTGGAGCAACAACACCAGTAACAATAACAACAACACCAGTAACAATAACAACAACACCAGTAACAATAGCAACAATAACAGCCATTGGTGCCAATGTCAGCCTTCTCCTTCATTGGGGGATCTGTGGTGGGGGCCAGGCTCTGTGGAGAGACACCAGGCTATGGCTGGAGCAACAACACCAGTAACAAGAAGGGCAAAGCCCATACGACTCACATGCTTGACCTTGACCTTTATATGACCTTGACCTTCAGGTGACCTTCAAGGTCAAGGTCAAACAACTAAACCTACCAATGACATCATACACAAAGAAATGCTTTACACATTTTTCCTACCAAAATACATGTGACCTTGACCCAAGGTCAAGGTCATCCAAGGTCATGCAACACAAAGCTGTTAATTCAAGACATAGGAAGCACAATGGTGCTTATTGGCACTTTCTACCATGAGATATAGTCACTTTTAGTGGTTCACTACCCCATTTTGGTCACATTTCATAAGGGTCAAAGTGACCTTGACCTTGATGATATGTGACTAAATGTGTCTCATGATGAAAGTATAACATGTGCCCCACATAATTATTAAGTTTGAAACAGTTATCTTCCATAGTTCAGGGTCAAGGTCACTTCAAAATATGTATACAATCCAACTTTGAAGAGCTCCTGTGACCTTGACCTTGAAGCAAGGTCAACCAAACTGGTATCAAAAGATAGGGCTTGCTTTGACCTATATACCACTTGTAGCTAAGGTCGCCATTCTCAATAACGTGGGAGAAAATTGGGAAAATGTGAAAAATGACTGTTTTTGAGACCACATTTATGGCTCCTGTGACCTTGACCTTGAAGCAAGGTCAAGTCACTATGTATGTTTTTTGAGGCCTTGTCATCATACACCATCATGCCACATTTGGTGTTGATAGACTTAATAGTCTCCGAGAAAAATCCAACGTTTAAGTTTTTTACGGACGGACGGACGCCCGGACGGACGGACGGACGGACGACACGGCTCAGTACATAGACTCACTTTTGCTTCGCATGTGAGTCAAAAATAACAACAACACCAGTAACAATAACAGCACCAGTAACAATAACAACAACAACAACAGCCATTGGTGCCAATGTCGGTCTTCTCCTTCACTGGGGGCTCTGTGGTGGGGGCTAGGCTCTGTGGAGAGACACCAGGCTTTGGCTGGAGCAACAACACCAGTAACAATAACAACAACACCAGTAACAAGAACAACAACACCAGTAACAATAACAACAACACCAGTAACAACAACAACAACACCAGTAACAATAACAACAACACCAGTAACAATAACAACAACACCAGTAACAATAACAACAACACCAGTGACAACAACAACAACACCAGTAACAATAACAACAATAACAGCCATTGGTGGCAGCGTAGGTCTTCTCCTTCACTGGGGGCTCTGTGGTGGGGGCCAGGCTCTGGGGAGAGACACCAGGCTATGTACCTACTGTACATTTGCACTACACAGACACAGAAGTGAGAATACAGAGTGTACAATTGGACTACACACGTACCTATTGTACAATTGGACTACACAGATACAGAAGTGTGAATACAGACTGTACATTTGCACTACACAGACAGAAGTGTGAATACAGACTGTACAATTGGACTACACACGTATCTACTGTACAATTGGACTACACAGACACAGAAGTGTGAATACAGACTGTACAATTGGACTACACAGACACAGAAGTGTGAATACAGACTGTACAATTGGACTACACACGTACCTACTGTACAATTGGACTACACAGATACAGAAGTGTGAATACTGACTGTACAATTGGACTACACAGACACAGAAGTGTGAATACAGACTGTACAATTGGACTACACAGACACAGAAGTGTGAATACAGACTGTACAATTGGACTACACAGACACAGAAGTGTGAATACTGACTGTACAATTGGACTACACACGTACCTACTGTACAATTGGACTACACAGACAGAAGTGTGAATACAGACTGTACAATTGGACTACACACGTACCTACTGTACAATTGCACTACACAGACACAGAAGTGTGAATACTGACTGTACAATTGGACTACACACGTACCTACTGTACAATTGGACTACACAGACACACGTACCTCCTGTTCTGGCGAGACGCAGGTGGAGGACAGGGAGGCTGGCCTTGCGAAGGCGGCCACGAGGGCCAGTATGAGCAGGAAGAGCGCCATCAGCACCAGTAGCGACACTGCTGCAGCACGACTGCACACCAGCTGTCTGCACCGCTGCACGCGACTGGGCTCGTATACAGCACGCTTGCTCACTGCACTCTCTCCTGTGCACATAAAACACAGAGGCACGTGAGTTTTGCCCCATGTACGCAACACGCAGTCCTGATTACTCAACACACTCTAGCAGCAGCAGCAGTACGTCTGTGGGTTGTTATGTCCTATCTTGTGCAGAAAATGTAGCACTAGTTAATGTGTAAGGGTAAATATGAGGTTTTATACAGCAACTTATCCCCCACGTCTGGATCTCAAACCGCTTTACACTTTACCTCCTGATCACTGAGCCACCCGTTCAATCACTTTCTGGCACCCGACAACACACGCAGACAGACGGGTGAGACGCACACTGTCAGGTACCAGCACCAACTCCTCTCCTTGAGGAGTATTCCAACCCAATTCTGGAGTGTGACCGAATAAGAGGGCTGTCACTCTACATTGTGTCATCGCTACCCTCCCAGGTACCCGGTTTTACTCCTGGGTGGGGAGAAGCAGTGTAAGTAAAGCTTCTTGCTCAAGAAAGCAACTCTGGGAACCGCGAACGCCGCACCCACTAGCCGCAAGCCACACCCACTAGCCGCAAGCCACACCCACTAGCCGCAAGCCACACCCACTAGCCGCAAGCCACACCCACTAGCCGCAAGCCACACCCACTAGCCGCAAGCCACACCCGCTAGCTGCAAGCCACGCCCACTAGCCGCAAGCCACACCCACTAGCTGCAAGCCACACCCACTAGCCGCAAGCCACACCCGCTAGCCGCAAGCCACACCCACTAGCCGCACCCGCTAGCCGCAAGCCGCACCCGCTAACCGCAAGCCGCATCCGCTAGCCGCAAGCCACATCCGCTAGCCGCAAGCCATACCCGCTAGCCGCAAGCCACACCCGCTAGCCGCAAGCCGCACCCGCTAGCCGCAAGCCGCACCCGCTAACCGCAAGCCGCATCCGCTAGCCGCAAGCCACATCCGCTAGCCGCAAGCCATACCTGCTAGCCGCAAGCCACACCCGCTAGCCGCAAGCCACACCCACTAGCCGCAAGCCACACCCGCTAGCCACAAGCCATACCCGCTAGCCGCAAGCCATACCCACTAGCCGCACCCGCTAGCTGCAAGCTACACCCACTAGCCGCACCCGCTAGCCGCAAGCCGCACCCGCTAGCCGCAAGCCACACCCACTAGCCGCACCCGCTAGCCGCAAGCCGCACCCGCTAGCCGCAACCGCACCCGCTAACCGCAAGCCGCATCCGCTAGCCGCAAGCCACATCCGCTAGCCGCAAGCCATACCCGCTAGCCGCAAGTCACACCCGCAAGCCACAAGCCACACCCACTAGCCACAAGCCACACCCACTAGCCGCAAGCCACACCCGCTAGCCGCAAGCCACACCCGCTAGCCGCAAGCCACACCCTCTAGCAGCAAGCCACACCCTCTAGCAGCAAGCCACACCCTCTAGCAGCAAGCCACACCCTCTAGCAGCAAGCCACACCCACTAGCCGCAAGCCACACCCACTAGCCGCAAGCGACTATAAGTCAAGCGCGCTGACCACTCCGCCACGGAGCCCCACACAACACACTAGTGTGCGTGTTGTGTTCCGAAACATTTACACAAGCTGCAGTCGTGTGTTCAAAGAACACACTAGCAGGCGAACGGTGTGTTCCAACATACTTCCACAACATGCAGTATTGATCATGTGTTACGACACACTGGCACGAACGTTGTGTTTTACCTCAAATACACAGATTGCAGCGCAGCATACACACAACACACCGCATTTAGGTGTACATTGCTCTATCCGCTTGACACAATGCTGTAGTAAGTGCAAGGAACACATTCGAATGTGCACTGTACTCAACCCCATTCACGTTCATTGTGTTATTGTGTACAGAGAAGGTGCACTTTTTTACATTGCGATATTTCCCCCATTGATGGATAATCAAACCCCACACATTTACCCCCTCGTCATCAGGCTACCTCTTCGTATCACTCCAACACCGTCTCAACTCCCTGGAGAGCATGCAATCAGGCTGCAGGAAGAAGGCGCCAAAGTTATCTCTCACAATCTTCCAACTCAACCCTCACAGGTACCCGTTTTACTCCTGGGTGGGGAGAAGCAATGTGAAGCACCTTGCTCAAGGATGCAACTCTAGAATCAGCGCAGCTTCGAACGCCGCACCCGCCAGCCGCAAGCGACTGCAGGTCAAGCGAGCTGGCCACTCGGCAACAGAGCCCCACAGAAGCACATACACAAGTGGTCTCTCCCACACACAGGTCAATCCAGATTGTACAAAGTGTATTTCCCGACATTCACATAACACACTGGTTCGTAAACAATGCTATACAGAACACATTAGCACGTACAATGTATACACTCACTTTAGGCAGACACTCACCGGTGTATGTGCGTGTGTTTGTATGTGTGTGCGTGTGTGTATATGTATGTGCATGTGTTTGTATGTGTGTGTGCGTGTGTGCATGTGTGTGTGTTTGTATGTGTGTGTGCATGTGTGCATGTGTGTGAGTTTGTATGTGTGCGCACGTGTGTATGTGCGTGTGTTTGTATGTGTGTGCACATGTGTATGTGCATGTGTTTGTGTTTGTGTATGTGTGTGCTTGTGTGCATGTGTGTGTGTTTGTATGTGTGTGTGCGTGTGTATGTGTGTGTGTTTGTATGTGTGTGCGCATGTGTATGTGTGTGTGCGTGTGTGCATGTGTGTGTGTTTGTATGTGTGTGTGTGCCTGTGTGCATGTGTGTGTGTTTGCGTGTGTGCGTGCGTGTGTGTATGCGTGTGTGCGTGTGTATGTGTATGTGCGTGTGTTTATATGTGTGTGTGCGTGTGTGCATGTGTGTGTGTTTGTATGTGTGTGTGTGCTTGTGTGCATGTGTGTGTGTGTTTGCGTGTGTGCATGCGTGTGTGCGTGTTTGTGTGTGTGCATGCGTGTGTATGTGTGTGTGTGTGCATGTGTACGTGTGTATGCGTGTTTTTGTGTGTGTGTGCATGCATGCGTGCATGTGTGTGTGTGTGTGTGAGTGTGTGTGTGTGTTTGTGTGCGTGTTTCTGCATGTCCGATCAGAAGGTTTAGTCCCTGTTTCACATACATGTGTGTGGTCATCCGCATCACCATTTGACAAATCACTGACTGAGCTTTCATACTCTCATGCTTGTGTGTTGTCCCAGCTTTCATACTCTCATGCTTGTGTGTTGTCCCAGCTTTCATACTCTCATGCTTGTGTGTTGTCCCAGCTTTCATACTCTCATCCTTGTGTGTTGTCCCAGAAATCACTGACTGAGCTTTCATACTCTCATGCTTGTGTGTTGTCCCAGCTTTCATACTCTCATGCTTGTGTGTTGTCCCAGCTTTCATACTCTCATGCTTGTGTGTTGTCCCAGCTTTCATACTCTTATCCTTGTGTGTTGTCCCAGAAATCACTGACTGAGCTTTCATACTCTCATGCTTGTGTGTTGACCCAGCTTTCATACTCTCATGCTTGTGTGTTGTCCCAGCTTTCATACTCTCATGCTTGTGTGTTGTCCCAGAAATCACTGACTGAGCTTTCATACTCTCATGCTTGTGTGTTGTCCCAGCTTTCATACTCTCATCCTTGTGTGTTGTCCCAGCTTTCATACTCTCATGCTTGTGTGTTGTCCCAGCTTCCCTACCCTAAGAGCAATCGGGAAATCCACTATTAGAGGGGTTTGTTGTTTTTAAATGCTTTTTTTCCAGAGAAATTGTGGTTTAGGTTCAATCTGGCCTCGTCAACAAAAATAATTAATTATTTTAAGTTCAAGCCAACCTACAGACCCTTTTGTTTGGTTATGTTACCGTAATCACAACTTTTCTGTTTTTCTTTTGGCCTAATACAGACCTGGTCGTGCCCAAACCACACAACAACAGACTGATACCTACCTCCAAGATGGCGGAAGCGCTGGTTTCGTACGGTGGGGAACAACCGACTTACTTTTATTTCATACAGCTAAGAGTCCACGCTGCAAGGGTATATATGATTGTATAGCTCATTATGATCGTGTACAGGTCCTCATGTAGATTGCTCAGCTAACTTTCTCTGTCATCATCATCTTCATCACTTATGTAAATATAACTCCGGCCTCCCACTGTCTCTGTCTTTCCAGGTAATTTGTCATTTTGACACTGGCACTGTCCTCGCCATCCCCATGTGGATTGGGGGTCAGAATAGACCCACCACGTCTCCCTGTGGGTTGGGGGTCAGAATAGACCCACCACGTCTCCCTGTGGGTTGGGGGTCAGAATAGACCCACCATGTCTCCCTGTGGGTTGGGGGTCAGAATAGACCCACCATGTCTCCCTGTGGGTTGGGGGTCAGAATAGACCCACCACGTCTCCCTGTGGGTTGGGGTCAGAATAGACCCACCGCATCTCCCTGTGGGTTGGGGGTCAGAATAGACCCACCACGTCTCCCTGTGGGTTGGGGGTCAGAATAGACCCACCATGTCTCCCTGTGGGCTGGGGGTCAGAATAGACCCACCACGTCTCCCTGTGGATTGGGGGTCAGAATAGACCCACCATGTCTCCCTGTGGGTTGGGGGTCAGAATAGACCCACCACGTCTCCCTGTGGATTGGGGGTCAGAATAGACCCACCACGTCTCCCTTCACGATTTGTAAGAGGCGATTAAATACGGACAATGCGGCTTGAACTGCGCTTACTTGGAATTCTTCTATTGATGTTCGTGCTTGATGGCCTTACATAGCCTACAAAGGTTGAGAGGCCGTAAAATTCCATCCATCCATTCATTTATCCATCCATCCATTCATCTAGCCATCCATCCATTCATCTATCCATCCATCCATCCATCAGACTACATACCTGTGTTCATGCGTGTTCCCTAGCGTGAAATGAGAGGGTGTCCGCGGGCCAGTTTGTGATGAACCAATGAGGAATAAATTGAATGCATCGTTTAGCATGAACTGCATCGTATACATGTATACTATGATCATTGTATTTATTTGTATTGCCTGGTGTGGTGTGGTCATGTACTGCATTGCAATGTTCTGTATTGCATTGTATTGTGCTGTAATGCATTGTATTGTGCTGTAATGCATTGTATTGTGCTGTATTGCATTGTATTGTGCTGTAATGCATTGTATTGTGCTGTATTGCATTGTATTGTGCTGTATTGCATTGTATTGTGCTGTATTGCATTGCAATGTGCTGTATTGCACTGGAATGTGCTGTATTGCATTGTAGTGTGCTGTATTGCATTGCAATGTGCTGTATTGCACTGGAATGTGCTGTATTGCATTACAATGTGTTGTATTGCATTGTATTGTGATGTATTGCATTGTATTGTGCTGTATTGCACTGTAATGTGCTGTGTTGCATTGTATTGTGCTGTATTGCACTGTAATGTGCTGTATTGCATTGTATTGTGCTGTATTGCATTGTATTGTGCTGTATTGCATTATATTGTGATGTATTGCATTGTATTGTGCTGTATTGCACTGGAATGTGCTGTATTGCATTGCAATGTGCTGTATTGCATTGCAATGTGTTGTATTGCATTGTATTGTGCTGTATTGCATTGCAGTGTGTTGTATTGCATTGGAATGTGTTGCATTGCATTGTAAAGTGCTGTTTTGCATTAGAATGTGCTGTTGTGCGTCACACCGCATCCCAGTACACTGCACTGCACTGAATTGCATGACAGGGCCCAGTTCGGCAGGGAGAGGTGTGTGTGTGGTGTGGATACAGTGTGGTGTGGTGTGGTGTGGCTATAGTGTGGTGTGATGTTCATATAGTGTGGTGTGGTGTGGTTATAGTGTGGATGTGTGTGTGTGTGTGTGTGTGTGTGTGTGTGTGTGTGTGTGTGTGTGTGTGTGTGTGTGTGTGTGTGTGTGTGCATTTGTGTGTGAGTGTGTGTGTGTGTGCATTTGTGTGTGAGTGTGTGTGTGTGTGTGCATGTGCATGTGTGTGTGCATGTGTGTGTGTGAGTGTGTGTGTGTGCGCGCGTTTGTGTGTGAGTGTGTGTGTGTGTGTGTGTGCGTGTGTGTGTGTGTGTGTGCGTGTGTGTGTATGTGTGTGTCTACAGTGTGGTGTGGTGTGGCTACAGTGTGGTGTGGTGTGGCTATAGTGTGGTGTGGTGTGGCTATAGTGTGGTGTGGTGTGGCATAGTGTGGTGTGGTGTGGCTATATATAGTCTACCTCGCCAAAGTAAACAAAAGAATAGCAGAGCGTCGCTGGCGGAAGTACAATCTAACTGTGCACAAACAGTTGTATGTAGCAGAGAAAAATAAACTCAAAAAAGCCATACGTCAAGCAAAAGCCGGTTACTTTCATCAGAAAATCCAAGAACGATCCGGGAACCCCAGGGCCATGTCTCACTTGCTGTCAGGTCTTCTAGGGAAGACGAATGACTCCTATGTGCAATCAGGACAGTCACATAATGAAAAGGCGAATGTTTGGTCTTTTTTTCAAAGAAAAAATTGACACAATTAAGAAGTCAATCCCAATGAGCTCATCTGGCACCACATCTCAGTCACGTCCACACCATCATTTCTTGACTGAGTTGAAACTTTTCTCACCAGACGAACTACGAAAAATCATAGTCAAAATGAAACCAACCACATGCGAACTCGACCCAATCCCCACCAAACTGCTTCTCACTTGCCTTGATGTCCTTCTACCTGTAATAACGGACATCGTCAACCATTCCTTGAGACACGGACAGTTTCCCATGAGCCTCAAAAAGGCATTGGTGAAACCCCTCCTCAAGAAAGCAGGCGCTGATCCTAATAACCTCGCCAACTATCGACCGGTTTCCAACCTGAGCTTTCTCTCCAAGGTTGTTGAGAAAGCAGTGTCTATTCGCCTCATAGAGTTTTTAAGCTCGCACAATCTGCTTCCCAGGTTTCAGTCAGCATATAGGGCACACCACAGCACTGAAACTGCACTCTTGCGAGTCCTGAATGACTTACTCCATGCAGTCGATCGCGATGAGGTAGTCCTTGTAGTGCTACTCGACCTTTCAGCGGCTTTCGACACCATTGACCACGACACACTCATAGCCAGATTGAGGAGCTTTGGAATATCATCCACCGCCCTAAACTGGTTCGCGAGCTACTTGACGGGGAGATCACAAAAGGTGAAGATAGGGGAGTCATCATCAAAAGACCTTTCTCTCACTTGTGGAGTACCGCAGGGATCAATCTTGGGACCTCTCCTGTATTCAATTTACACGCAACCCCTGAGCGAGCGCATCGACCAACACGGCATCCCTCACCATCTATTCGCCGACGACACTATGATCTACATGGCTTCCAAACCAGATCATGAAGCCTTCGCGGTGAACAAGTCCACAATGCAAAACTGCTGTAGTGACATCAAGGAATGGATGTCGGCCAATCACCTCAAACTCAATGAAGACAAGACTGAAGTGATTCTCATTGTTAGGGAAAAAAGCAGGCAATTGATCAGAGAAACACATATTAACATAGCGGGGGCGAACATAGCATTTGCCACAAGTGCGAAATATCTCGGGGTCATGTTAGATCAAAACTTGTCACCAGACCCCCAAATTCGTAAAATCATCTCCTCAGGCTACATGCACCTACACCGCATTTGGAGTATCAGGGATTGTCTGACTGAAAAGACTGCAGCAGCCCTGGTGGTGACTCTTGTGTTGTCCCATCTTGATTACTGCAACAGTCTGCTGACTGCTGCAACCAACGGTCAATTGCAGAAACTTCAGCGTCTTCAGAATTCTGCAGCTAGGGTAGTGAAGCGACTGCCGAGGTGGGCTCGCATAACCCCTGTTCTCAGTGACCTTCATTGGCTTCCAGTTCGCCAACTGGTGGAATTTAAGACCCTCTCCATCGTGTTTAAGTGTGAAACTGGTGAAGCCCCAACCTACCTCGGAGAACTCCTTAGACCTCACAACCCCACAAGGAATCTCCGTTCCTCAAAAAGAAGACTATTGATTGTCCCACAAACAAGGTTACGGAGCTTCGGTGACCGCTCCTTCAGCGTTGTTGGACCGAGACTCTGGAACCAACTTCCTGAGGGTCTGAGGGTTAGTCCATCCTTGGCCGCATTTAAAACTGGCCTCAAAACTTTTTTATTTCGTCTTGTCGCGCCATGAGCATGTTTATCGTGATAATGGCGCAGTAAAAATGAAAATACATACATACATACATACATACATACATAGTGTGGTGTGGCATAGTGTGGTGTGGCATAGTGTGGTGTGGCTATAGTGTGGATGTGGTGTGGCTATAGTGTGGTGTGGCTATAGTGTGGTGTGGTGTGGCTATAGTGTGGTGTGGTGTGGCTATAGTGTGGTGTGGTGTGGCTATAGTGTGGTGTGGTGTGGCTATAGTGTGGTGTGGACTGTGACTATAGTGTGGTGTGGTATGGCTATAGTGTGGTGTGGTGTGGCTATAGTGTGGTGTGGACTGTGGCTACAGTGTGGTGTGGTGTGGCTATAGTGTGGTGTGGTGTGGCTATAGTGTGGTGTGGTGTGGCTATAGTGTGGTGTGGTGTGGCTATAGTGTGGTGTGGCTATAGTGTGGTGTGGTGTGGCTATAGTGTGGTGTGGTGTGGCTATAGTGTGGTGTGGTGTGGCTATAGTGTGGTGTGGTGTGGCTATAGTGTGGTGTGGCTATAGTGTGGTGTGGTGTGACTATAGTGTGGTGTGGTTATAGTGTGGTGTGGTGTGGCTATAGTGTGCTGTGGCTATAGTGTGGTGTGACTATAGTGTGGTGTGGTGTGACTATAGTGTGGTGTGGTGTGGCTACAGTGTGGTGTGGTGTGGCTATAGTGTGGTTGTGTTGTGGTTATAGTGTGGTGTGGTGTGGCTATAGTGTGGTGTAGTGTGGCTGTATTGTGGTGTGGTGTGACTATAGTGTGGTGTGGCGTGGCTATAGTGTGGTGTGGTGTGACTATAGTGTGGTGTGGTGTGACTATAGTGTGGTGTGGCTGGCTATAGTGTGGTGTGGCTATAGTGTGGTGTGGTGTGACTATAGTGTGGTGTGGTGTGGCTATAGTGTGGTGTGGTGTGGCTATAGTGTGGTGTGGCTATAGTGTGGTGTGACTATAGTGTGGTGTGGTGTGGCTATAGTGTGGTGTGGTGTGGCTGTATTGTGGTGTGGTGTGACTATAGTGTGGTGTGGTGTGACTATAGTGTGGTGTGGTGTGACTATAGTGTGGTGTGGCTATAGTGTGGTGTGGTGTGACTATAGTGTGGTGTGGCTATAGTGTGGTGTGGTGTGGCTATAGTGTGGTGTGGTGTGGCTATAGTGTGGTGTGACTATAGTGTGGTGTGACTATAGTGTGGTGTGGTGTGACTATAGTGTGGTGTGGTGTGGCTACAGTGTGGTGTGGTGTGGCTATAGTGTGGTGTGGTGTGACTATAGTGTGGTGTGGTGTGACTATAGTGTGG
>JAWQFJ010000239.1:7500-27500 GCA_034096865.1 Theodoxus fluviatilis | reverse complement strand
CAGAATAGTGACATAGACAGCACACACATATGAGCACTACAGAATATAGACAGCACACACATGTGAGCACTACAGAATAGTGACATAGACAGCACACACACAGAAGCACTACAGAATAGTGACATAGAGAGCACACACACAGAAGCACTACAGAATAGTGACATAGACAGCACACACATATGAGCATTACAGAATACAGATAGCACACACATATGAGCACTACAAAATACAGACAGTACACACATGTGAGTACTACAGAATAATGACATAGCACACACACGTGAGTACTACAGAAACATGACATAGACAGCACACACACGTGAGTACTACAGAATAATGACATAGACAGCACACACACAGAAGCACTACATAGTGACATAGAGAGTACACACACAGAAACACGACAGAACAGAGATATAGCATACACACACACACACAGAAACATGACATAGATAGCACACATAAAAAAACACTACAGAGTAGAGACACAGAGAGCACACACACAGACACTACAGAATAGAGACACAGAGAGCACACACACACAGACACTACAGAATAGAGACACAGAGAGCACACACATATAGAGGCACTACAAAATAGAGACACAGAGAGCACACACACACAGAAACATGACATAGATAGCACACATAAAAAAACACTACAGAGTAGAGACACAGAGAGCACACATACAGAGGCACTACAGAGTAGAGACACAGAGAGCACACACACAGACACTACAAAATAGAGACACAGAGAGAACACACACACAGAGACACTGCAGAATAGAGACACAGAGAGCACACATATAGAGGCACTACAGAATAGAGACACAGAGAGCACACACACACAGACACTACAGAATAGAGACACAGAGAGCACACACACAGAGACACTGCAGAATAGAGACACAGAGAGCACACATACAGAGGCACTACAGAATAGAGACACAGAGAGCACACACACACAGAAACATGACATAGATAGCACACATAAAAAAACACTACAGAGTAGAGACACAGAGAGCACACACATATAGAGGCACTACAGAATAGAGACACAGAGAGCACACACACACAGAAACATAACATAGATAGCACACATAAAAAAACACTACAGAGTAGAGACACAGAGAGCACACATACAGAGGCACTACAGAGTAGAGACACAGAGAGCACACACAGAGACACTGCAGAATAGAGACACAGAGAGCACACACACACACAGACACTACAAAATAGAGACACAGAGAACACACACTGACACAGAGGCACTACAGAATAGAGACACAGAGAGCACACACACAGAGACACTACAGAATAGAGACACAGAGAGCACACACACAGACACTACAGAATAGAGACACAGAGAGCACACACACAGACACTGCAGAATAGAGACACAGAGAGCACACACACAGACACTGCAGAATAGAGACACAGAGAGCACACACACAGACACTGCAGAATAGAGACACAGAGAGCACACACACAGACACTACAGAATAGAGACACAGAGAGCACACACACAGACACTGCAGAATAGAGACACAGAGAGCACACACACACAGAGGCACTACAGAATAGAGACACAGAGAGCACACACACAGAGACACTACAGAATAGAGACACAGAGAGCACACACACAGACACTACAGAATAGAGACACAGAGAGCACACACACAGACACTGCAGAATAGAGACACAGAGAGCACACACACAGACACTGCAGAATAGAGACACAGAGAGCACACACACAGACACTGCAGAATAGAGACACAGAGAGCACACACACAGACACTACAGAATAGAGACACAGAGAGCACACACACAGACACTACAGAATAGAGACACAGAGAGCACACATACACAGACACTACAGAATAGAGACACAGAGAGCACACACACACAGAGACACTACAGAATAGAGACACAGAGAGCACACATACAGAGGCGCTGCAGAATAGAGACACAGAGAGCACACACACAGACACTACAGAATAGAGACACAGAGAGCACACATACACAGACACTACAGAATAGAGACACAGAGAGCACACACACACAGACACTACAGAATAGAGACACAGAGAGCACACACACAGACACTACAGAATAGAGACACAGAGAGCACACATACAGAGGCACTACAGAATAGAGACACAGAGAGCACACATACAGAGGCACTGCAGAATAGAGACACAGAGATCACACACACACAGAGACACTACAGAATAGAGACACAGAGACCACACACACACAGAGACACTACAGAATAGAGACACAGAGAGCACACACACACAGAGACACTGCAGAATAGAGACACAGAGAGCACACACACACACAGACACTGCAGAATAGAGACACAGAGATCACACACACACAGAGACACTACAGAATAGAGACACAGAGACCACACACACACAGAGACACTACAGAATAGAGACACAGAGAGCACACACATACAGAGGCACTGCAGAATAGAGACACAGAGAGCACACATACAGAGGCACTGCAGAATAGAGACACAGAGAGCACACACACACACAGACACTACAGAATAGAGACACAGAGAGCACACACACAGAGACACTACAGAATAGAGACACAGAGAGCACACACACACAGACACTACAGAATAGAGACACAGAGAGCACACACACAGAGACACTACAGACACAGAGAGACACACACAGAGACACACACACAGAAGCACACACACAGACACACAGAGACACAGAGAGCACACACACACACACACAGACAACACGAGACACACACAGACACAGAACACAGAGAGCACACAACACACAGAGACACACAACACACTACAGAATAGAGACACACACAGAGCACACACACACACAGACACTACAGAATAGAGACACAGAGAGCACACACACAGACACTACAGACACAGACACACACACAGAGACACACACAGACACTACAGAATAGAGACACAGAGAGCACACACACACACAGACACTACAGAATAGAGACACATAGAGACACAGAGATCACACACACAGAGACACTACAGAATAGAGACACAGAGAGCACACACACAGACACTACAGAATAGAGACACAGAGAGCACACACACAGAGGCACTACAGAATAGAGACACAGAGAGCACACACACACAGACACTACAGAATAGAGACACAGAGAGCACACACACACAGACACTACAGAATAGAGACACAGAGAGCACACACACAGACACTACAGAATAGAGACACAGAGAGCACACACACAGGCACTGCAGAATAGAGACACAGAGAGCACACACACACAGACACTACAGAATAGAGACACAGAGAGCACACATATAGAGGCACTGCAGAATAGAGACACAGAGAGCACACACACAGAGGCACTACAGAATAGAGACACAGAGAGCACACACACACACAGAGACACTGCAGAATAGAGACACAGAGAGCACACACACACACAGACACTACAGAATAGAGACACAGAGAGCACACACACACAGAGGCACTGCAGAATAGAGACACAGAGAGCACACACACAGAGGCACTACAGAATAGAGACACAGAGAGCACACACACACACAGAGACACTGCGGAATAGAGACACAGAGAGCACACACACACACAGACACTACAGAATAGAGACACAGAGAGCACACATACAGAGGCACTGCAGAATAGAGACACAGAGAGCACACATACACAGACACTACAGAATAGAGACACAGAGAGCACACACACAGAGGCACTGCAGAATAGAGACACAGAGAGCACACATACACAGACACTACAGAATAGAGACACAGAGAGCACACACACAGAGGCACTGCAGAATAGAGACACAGAGAGCACACACACAGAGGCACTACAGAATAGAGACACAGAGAGCACACATACAGAGACACTACAGAATAGAGACACAGAGAGCACACATACACAGACACTACAGAATAGAGACACAGAGAGCACACACACAGAGGCACTGCAGAATAGAGACACAGAGAGCACACACACAGACACTACAGAATAGAGACACAGAGAGCACACACACAGAGGCACTACAGAATAGAAACACAGAGAGCACACACACAGAGACACTACAGAATAGAGACACAGAGAGCACACATACAGAGACACTACAGAATAGAGACACAGAGAGCACACACACAGAGACACTACAGAATAGAGACACAGAGAGCACACACACACACACAGACACTACAGAATAGAGACATAGAGAGCACACATACACACACAGACACTACAGAATAGAGACACAGAGAGCACACACACACAGACACTACAGAATAGAGACACAGAGAGCACACACACAGAGACACTACAGAATAGAGACACAGAGAGCACACATACACAGACACTACAGAATAGAGACACAGAGAGCACACACACACACACACACACACAGACACTACAGAATAGAGACATAGAGAGCACACATACACACACAGAGACACTACAGAATAGAGACACAGAGAGCACACACACAGAGACACTACAGAATAGAGACACAGAGAGCACACACACACACACAGACACTACAGAATAGAGACACAGAGAGCACACACACACAGAGACACTGCAGAATAGAGACACAGAGAGCACACATACAGAGGCACTACAGAATAGAGACACAGAGAGCACACACACACACACACAGACACTACAGAATAGAGACACAGAGAGCACACATATAGAGGCACTACAGAATAGAGACACAGAGAGCACACACACAGACACTACAGAATAGAGACACAGAGAGCACACACACACACACAGACACTACAGAATAGAGACACAGAGAGCACACATACAGACACTACAGAATAGAGACACAGAGAGCACACACACAGAGACACTGCAGAATAGAGACTCAGAGAGCACACATACAGACACTACAGAATAGAGACTCAGAGAGCACACACACACAGACACTGCAGAATAGAGACACAGAGAGCACACACATATATAGAGGCACTGCAGAATAGAGACACAGAGAGCACAGATACAGAGGCACTACAGAATAGAGACACAGAGAGCACCCATACAGAGGCACTGCAGAATAGAGACACAGAGAGCACACATACAGAGGCACTGCAGAATAGAGACACAGAGAGGACACACACACACAGAGACACTACAGAATAGAGACACAGAGAGCACACATACACACAGAGACACTACAGAATAGAGACACAGAGAGCACACATACAGAGGCACTGCAGAATAGAGACACAGAGAGGACACACACAGAGACACTACAGAATAGAGGCACAGAGACCACACACACAGAGACACTACAGAATAGAGACACAGAGAGGACACACACAGAGACACTACAGAATAGAGACACAGAGAGCACACACATATATATAGAGGCACTGCAGAATAGAGACACAGAGAGCACACACACAGAGGCACTGCAGAATAGAGACACAGAGAGCACACACACACACAGAGACACTACAGAATAGAGACACAGAGAGCACACATACACAGACACTACAGAATAGAGACACAGAGAGCACACATACAGAGGCACTGCAGAATAGAGACACAGAGAGCACACACACACAGAGACACTGCAGAATAGAGACACAGAGAGCACACACACACAGAGACACTGCAGAATAGAGACACAGAGAGCACACATATAGAGGCACTACAGAATAGAGACACAGAGAGCACACATACAGAGACACTACAGAATAGAGACACAGAGAGCACACACACACAGAGACACTACAGAATAGAGACACAGAGAGCACACACACACACAGAGACACTGCGGAATAGAGACACAGAGAGCACACACACACAGAGACACTGCAGAATAGAGACACAGAGAGCACACACACACAGAGACACTGCGGAATAGAGACACAGAGAGCACACACACACACAGAGACACTGCGGAATAGAGACACAGAGAGCACACACACAGAGAGACACTGCAGAATAGAGACACAGAGAGCACACACATATAGAGGCACTACAGAATAGAGATATAGAGAGCACACACACAAAAGCACTACAGAATACAGAGACAAATATTCAAGTTGCACAAACAGACATATTCAAACCTGGCAGGTAAGAAGGCCTGGTAGCAGCTGGGAACTTGATGGGAAAGCGACACATGTGCAACTGTCAGCCTCCGTAGCCCGCCTCTGTTTTCTACCCTCACTTCCTGTGTATCCCCCCCCCCCCCCCACTGTCCCCTCCCAACGCCCTCCACCCCCACCACTCCCCCCCCCCCCCTCTGACCTTTTACATCCCTGGCACAGTCACACACACACACACACACACACACACACACACACACACACACACACACACACACACACACACACTTTACCATACTGTTTTAATTACAGGCTCTTCCCCATTTTCTTTCTCCACATGATTTCTCTCCTCCCCCTCCCACCTCCCCATTCAACCGTATTTCCACCTATAGCATTCCACAATTTCCCACAGCAGGTTAAGCTTTATTTCTGTGCTCCCAATCTTCTCCTTCACTCCCCTGTTCATTATCTATGTGTAACCGGAAAACTGACTCGCTCACAGCCGCCCACATATTCCCCTCTCTCCCCCTTAATTCACCCACATACCCACCACCCCATCATCCACCCCCCTCCCCCCATCCGTACCCTCCCCCCACCCCCACCCCCCACCCCTAATCCTCCCAGTCCTTCATGATTGCAATGATTACTGCAGCAGCAGGAGTAGGATGAAGTAAATGTCAACCTGACAAACAGGCAAGCAGCTTGGAGCGAACAAATGCAGAATGATTGTGTTGTGTTTTTATATTATCAGCCCTTGTGGGCTATTTAAGTCTATGCAATGGTAAAACAAAGAACATGCAAAACAATGTCTTATCTCACGCTGTTTTGGACTGTTACAATGAGTAATCCATCATGTGAGATGTATTTTCAAAATGAAATAGAAATGAAAAGAAAATATGTAACCATGACAACAGGCAGCCATTGGGAATTTGTTTTCATACTCGTACCAAATTTTGGCCCTCTTTTCTGACAAAACTCTCCTTTGATATGTTCCCAGATTTTTATTAGTATTACTTCAATACAGGGCAATGGGTATTACAGGAGAATGTGATCTTTTTAAATATACGTATGAATCTTTACTTTATTCTAAAGTCTAGTTTTGCTTAGAGACAGCACAGCGTTCCCTTTGAAGACTGTGTTGTGTTCAGTGTTGGGTCGAAGATAGCGCACTGTTCCCTTTAGGGATAGCGTTGTGTTCTCTGTAGGGACAGCGCTACTGGGTATAGAGTAGGCTCAATGCAGTGTTCTACATGTAGGATGGGACGGTACAGTGTTCTCTGTAGGGACAGCACTACTGGGTATAGAGTAGGCTCAATGCAGTGTTCTACATGTAGGATGGGACGGTACTGTGTTCTCTGTAGGGACAGCACTACTGGGTATAGAGTAAGGCTCAATGCAGTGTTAGTACAGTGTTCTCTGTAGGGACAGCGCTACTGGGTATAGAGTAGGCTCAATGCAGTGTTCTACATGTAGGATGGGACGGTACAGTGTTCTCTGTAGGGAAAGCGCTACTGGGTATAGAGTAGGCTCAATGCAGTGTTCTACATGTAGGATGGGACGGTACAGTGTTCTCTGTAGGGACAATACTACTGGGTATAGAGTAGGCTCACTGCAGTGTTCTACATGTAGGATGGGACGGTACAGTGTTCTCTGTAGGGACAGCACTACTGGGTATAGAGTAAGGCTCAATGCAGTGTTAGTACAGTGTTCTCTGTAGGGACAGCGCTACTGGGTATAGAGTAGGCTCAATGCAGTGTTCTACATGTAGGATGGGACGGTACAGTGTTCTCTGTAGGGACAGCGCTACTGGGTATAGAGTAGGCTCAATGCAGTGTTCTACATGTAGGATGGGACGGTACAGTGTTCTCTGTAGGGACAATACTACTGGGTATAGAGTAGGCTCACTGCAGTGTTCTACATGTAGGATGGGACGGTACAGTGTTCTCTGTAGGGACAGCACTACTGGGTATAGAGTAGGCTCACTGCAGTGTTCTACATGTAGGATGGGACGGTACAGTGTTCTCTGTAGGGACAGCACTACTGGGTATAGAGTAGGCTCAATGCAGTGTTCTACATGTAGGATGGGACGGTACTGTGTTCTCTGTAGGGATAGCACTACTGGGTATAGAGTAGGCTCAAGCAGTGTTCTACATGTAGGATGGGACGGTACAGTGTTCTCTGTAGGGACAGCACTACTGGGTATAGAGTAAGGCTCAATGCAGTGTTAGTACAATGTTCTCTGTAGGGACAGCGCTACTGGGTATAGAGTAGGCTCAATGCAGTGTTCTACATGTAGGATGGGACGGTACAGTGTTCTCTGTAGGGACAGCACTACTGGGTATAGAGTAGGCTCAATGCAGTGTTAGTACAGTGTTCTCTGTAGGGACAGCACTACTGGGTATAGAGTAGGCTCAATGCAGTGTTAGTACAGTGTTCTCTGTAGGGACAGCACTACTGGGTATAGAGTAGGCTCAATGCAGTGTTAGTACAGTGTTCTCTGTAGGGACAGCACTACTGGGTATAGAGTAGGCTCAATGCAGTGTTAGTACAGTGTTCTCTGTAGGGACAGCACTACTGGGTATAGAGTAGGCTCAATGCAGTGTTAGTACAGTGTTCTCTGTAGGGACAGCACTACTGGGTATAAAGTAGGCTCAATGCAGTCTTAGTACAGTGTTCTCTGTAGGGACAGCACTACTGGGTATAGAGTAGGCTCAATGCAGTGTTCTACATGTAGGATGGGACGGTACAGTGTTCTCTGTAGGGACAGCACTATTGGGTATAGAGTAGGCTCAATGCAGTGTTCTACACGTAGGATGGGACGGTACAGTGTTCTCTGTAGGGACAGCACTACTGGGTATAGAGTAGGCTCAATGCAGTGTTCTACATGTAGGATGGGACGGTACAGTGTTCTCTGTAGGGACAGCAATACTGGGTATAGAGTAGGCTCAATGCAGTGTTAGTACAGTGTTCTCTGTAGGGACAGCACTACTGGGTATAGAGTAGGCTCAATGCAGGGTTAGTACAGTGTTCTCTGTAGGGACAGTGCTACTGGGTATACAGTAGGCTCAATGCAGTGTTCTACACGTAGGATGGGACGGTACTGTGTTCTCTGTAGGGACAGCACTACTGGGTATAGAGTAGGCTCAATGCAGTGATCTACATGTAGGATGGGACGGTACTGTGTTCTCTGTAGGGACAGCACTAATGGGTGTAGAGTAGGCTCAATGCAGTGATCTACATGTAGGATGGGACGGTACAGTGTTCTCTGTAGGGACAGCACTACTGGGTATAGAGTAGGCTCAATGCAGTGTTCTACATGTAGGATGGGACGGTACAGTTTTCTCTGTAGGGACAATACTACTGGGTATAGAGTAGGCTCAATGCAGTGTTCTACACGTAGGATGGGACGGTACAGTGTTCTCTGTAGGGACAGCACTACTGGGTATAGAGTAGGCTCAATGTGCACTGTTAGTACAGTGTTCTCTGTAGGGACAGCACTGCTGGGTATAGAGTAGGCTCAATGCAGTGTTCTACACGTAGGATGGGACGGTACAGTGTTCTCTGTAGGGACAGCACTGCTGGGTATAGAGTAGGCTCAATGCAGGGTTAGTACAGTGTTCTCTGTAGGGACAGCGCTAATGGGTATAGAGTAGGCTCAATGCAGTGTTAGTACAGTGTTCTCTGTAGGGACAGCGCTACTGGGTATAGAGTAGGCTCAATGCAGTGTTAGTACAGTGTTCTCTGTAGGGACAGCACTACTGGGTATAGAGTAGGCTCAATGCAGTGTTCTACACGTAGGATGGGATGGTACAGTGTTCTCTGTAGGGACAGCACTACTGGGTATAGAGTAGGCTCAATGCAGTGTTAGTACAGTTGTCACGACTCGAGAGAAAAAGGTGTTTTGTAAATAAGTTTATAGGGTGGGGCTTTGGGGCCTTTGAACGGGTTGTCCGCTTTTTAGTTTGGGGTTAGGCTGTTCAGTGTTTGGCACGGGTTTTGCTGGGGTGAGTTGATGAGATTTGTTGCGTGGGCACGGGCTGCACGGATTTGCTGGTTGTTATCATGCTCTTTGATGCGGATTTCGATTTCGCCGATTATGGGTTCAGGTGTGGCTTGTTTCTAGTGAGGATGTTCATGTTTCTCGTGCTTGTCTGGTCGTCAACCTATTTAGTAGAGTTTGCGGAGTGGCCGGTCAGTGTGGTGGCCGGCCAGTTGTTACTCCGGGTCGCAGGGTGAGTGGATGTTGTTTTGTGATTCGTCCAAGTCGGGTATTTTCCATACGTTGCGTTATTGCATGGTGTTAGGGAGAGTTTACTGTTTCTGGTCGTTTTGTTTGTTGCAGGCCCTGGCGGGAAGATTGTGTCCTGGCCGAAGTGATTTGGCAGAAAGTTGTGTTCTGGCCTGGATTTATCGGTGCTGAAGATTGTGTCCTGGCCGAAGTTATTTGGCAGAAAGTTGTGTTCTGGCCTGAATTTATCTGTGCTAAAGATTGTGTTCTGGCTGAAGTTGTTTGGCCGAAAGTTGTGTTCTGGCCAGGGTTGGCGTGTCCTGGCCTGAGTTTGGGATTTCCTGGCCTGGGGTATCTGGATGGACTTGTGGGGGTGTCGGTTGGTTCTGGAGTGACGTTTTGTGGAAATTTTGCTGTGGAGGGACTGAAGGGGAAAGTGCTGGGTGATTTGGACTGTGGCGGTGGAGTTTGGGATTTGGACTGTGGAAGTGAAGTGCTGTGGGAGTTAAACTGTGGAGTGAAGGGTGTTGGGATTTGTGCGGCGGAAGTGAAGGGTTTTGGGATGTTTGCAGTGGAGATGTAGGGTTGCGAGTTGTATTGTGGATGGGAAGTCAGAATGTGTAATTGGTTCTTGTGTTTCTATGTGTATTAAATCCTTTTGTTATTCGTTTACCTATGCTTTCGTGTTCTATCTCGTGCTCGTCTCATCCCTAGTAGCACAGGGGTAGGAAGTGCTTCCCTTTATACAGAGGCAGGAGCGTCACCACCACCTAGCAGCTCCTGACAGTGGGGGCTCGTCCGGGATCACTTCTGTTTGCATACCCCTGGCTACTGTGTTGTCTCTTGTGATTTTGTGTCGTGTTGCTGCAGTGTTTGGTGCCCAAAGCTTCGGGATGGAGCGGAAGTTGGAGTGGCTAAGGTACCAGGATGAGAAGGCGGGGCGACTGCGGGAATTGGCCGTGAGGCAGAGAGAGCGGGATCGGCGCGAACGGGAAGAGGTGAAGCGGCAGGAAGTGCTTCTGCGCAAGTGTAGGGAGACGCTACGTGCTGGCGAGGGGAGAACGCTGCTGGCCAGGTCGGAGAAAGAGGCTTTGGGTCAGAGGCTGGAGGACACGAGTCGTGAGGTGGACAAGCTTCGGGAAGGTGATGGTGGCTCTGCATCTCCAGAAGTTGGCAAACTGCAGAACCAGATCCGTGAGGCCAGGCGCGTCGTCGAGCAGCTGAAGTCTGACCACGAGGGGGCCATTGCTGAGGTCAAGAAGACCATGGTTGAGGTGGTGGAAGCCAAGGATGAAGAACTCCGTCACATTCGGGAACAGCTCCAGACCACCAGTCAGCAGCGGCAGGAACTCCAAGACAAGTCAGAGAAGCTGGAGAAGTCGGGTGAGGAGTGGTTCAAGAAGTCTTGGGAGGTCATTCGGCGGCTGAAGGAGGAGAGGCGGCAGCTGCAAGAAGAGGCGGAGGAGCGGGTGCAGCGGGCAGTGCAGACTCTGGAGGCGGAGAAGGAAAGGATGGTGTCGGAACTGTCTCGAGGCCAGGCCGCCGCCCTCACCCTACTACAGCAGGAGGCGGAGAAGCAGATAGCGGAGCAGGTGCAGGCTGCTGTAACCCAATGCCAGCAGGAGTGGAAGGAGAAGGTGGAACAGCTTCAGCGCAGCCACGACGAGAGCTTGTTTTCCAAGGAGCAGGGGCTACTGCAACAGCTGCAGGTGAAGGAGGAGGAGATGAAGGTGGCACTGGAGGAGAGGGAACTGCAGAGAATGGCTGCCGTGTCGGATTTGAACTCGGAGAAGGACCAACTCCTGATATCGATTGACCAACTGAAGGCGGAGAAGATGGAGCTGGAGGAGGACTTGCAGACCAAGACAGCAGCGCTGCAGTCCGAGCTGGAGCAAAGCAGGCAGCAGAGTCAGGCCAGTCTGGAGGAACTGAGGACGCAGCATGCAGCAGAGCTGGCCAGCAAGGAGCAGCAGCAGGGGCAGACAGCTCAGGCCCAGATTGAAGACCTGCGCCAAAAGTACGCGGAGGAGTTGCAGGCCATGCAGAGCAGTCACCAGGTGGCACAGCATACAGTGGTGGAGGAGAGGGAGCGGTTCTGCACGGCGGAGATGAACAAGCGGGAACGGAGGATGAGGGAGGTGCAGAAGAGTTTGGAGGACGGGTCGCAGACGGTGTTGGAGGCTCAGGAGAGCGGGCAGAGGCTGCTGGGGCAGGCCGGGGAGCGGGAGGAGACGGTGAAAGAGCGGGATGGACGGGAGGAGAGGCTACAGGAAGTGCAGACTGAGCATGCCCAGAGCCAGGCACAGATTGAAGAGGAGAGAAATTCCATGGCCAGGCAGCTCCACAGTACCAAGGACAAGGTGTTGGAGCTGAAGGAGCAGATACAGAAGCTGTCCCCGCTAGAACAGGAGGTGGCGGGGCTTCAGGCTCGGTGCCAGCAGTTGCAGACGCAGCTGACAGAGGGGCGACGGGCGCTGGCGGAGCAGAAGCATTGTGTGGAGACACTGCGAGACGGACTGGCGGTGCTGCAAGGGGATGGCTGCCACCCGCAGAGCCAGCTGTCCTTGGAGCTGGGGCACGCCAAGGTGGAGCTGCAAGCGCAGAAGGAGCTGGAGATGGTCGCTGCCAGGCACAACGAGGAGCTGCCGACACCGCGCGATGAGATGGAGGAGGCACACGGCCGGCGCCAGCTTCGGCAAGCACCACGGGTTCGGGCTAGGGACACCCAACGGCCGGTTACCTTGAGGGTGGTGGAGACCAGGTGTGGAGGTGGAGGTCGCGGCTCGGTCGGGACTCGGAGGGGTCCAGGCCGGAGGTGGAGTAGGAAGAGGAAGAAGAGGAAGCAGAAGTTTGGTCCACTAGGTGAAGGGACAGGGCTGGACGCGATGGACTTGGAGGAGGAAGATGGGACTCCACGGAGACGTCGTCGCAGGGAAGGACAGACGGTTCCACTATGGTCTATCGGCGCGTCCCAGGGAAATGTTGGAACACATTTTCTCGAGTCGTTCTGGGTGATCGACTTAGACGGGAGAGTCTAAGCCTAGGGGGGGGTTCTGTCACGACTCGAGAGAAAAGGTGTTTTGTAAATAAGTTTATAGGGTGGGGCTTTGGGGCCTTTAAACGGGTTGTCCGCTTTTTAGTTTGGGGTTAGGCTGTTCAGTGTTTGGCACGGGTTTTGCTGGGGTGAGTTGATGAGATTTGTTGCGTGGGCACGGGCTGCACGGGTTTGCTGGTTGTTATCATGCTCTTTGATGCG
This sequence comes from Theodoxus fluviatilis, assembly GCA_034096865.1. Taxonomy (NCBI): domain Eukaryota; kingdom Metazoa; phylum Mollusca; class Gastropoda; order Cycloneritida; family Neritidae; genus Theodoxus; species Theodoxus fluviatilis. The sequence goes on along the minus strand of JAWQFJ010000239.1, from coordinate 13,941 downwards.
GATTTCGATTTCGCCGATTATGGGTTCAGGTGTGGCTTGTTCCTAGTGAGGATGTTCATGTTTCTCGTGCTTGTCTGGTCGTCAACCTATTTAGTAGAGTTTGCGGAGTGGCCGGTCAGTGTGGTGGCCGGCCAGTTGTTACTCCGGGTCGCAGGGTGAGTGGATGTTGTTTTGTGATTCGTCCAAGTCGGGTATTTTCCATACGTTGCGTTATTGCATTGTGTTAGGGAGAGTTTACTGTTTCTGGTCGTTTTGTTTGTTGCAGGCCCTGGCGGGAAGATTGTGTCCTGGCCGAAGTGATTTGGCAGAAAGTTGTGTTCTGGCCTGGATTTATCGGTGCTGAAGATTGTGTCCTGGCCGAAGTTATTTGGCAGAAAGTTGTGTTCTGGCCTGAATTTATCTGTGCTAAAGATTGTGTTCTGGCTGAAGTTGTTTGGCCGAAAGTTGTGTTCTGGCCAGGGTTGGCGTGTCCTGGCCTGAGTTTGGGATTTCCTGGCCTGGGGTATCTGGATGGACTTGTGGGGGTGTCGGTTGGTTCTGGAGTGACGTTTTGTGGAAATTTTGCTGTGGAGGGACTGAAGGGGAAAGTGCTGGGTGATTTGGACTGTGGCGGTGGAGTTTGGGATTTGGACTGTGGAAGTGAAGTGCTGTGGGAGTTAAACTGTGGAGTGAAGGGTGTTGGGATTTGTGCGGCGGAAGTGAAGGGTTTTGGGATGTTTGCAGTGGAGATGTAGGGTTGCGAGTTGTATTGTGGATGGGAAGTCAGAATGTGTAATTGGTTCTTGTGTTCCTATGTGTATTAAATCCTTTTGTTATTCGTTTACCTATGCTTTCGTGTTCTATCTCGTGCTCGTCTCATCCCTAGTAGCACAGGGGTAGGAAGTGCTTCCCTTTATACAGAGGCAGGAGCGTCACCACCACCTAGCAGCTCCTGACAACAGTGTTCTCTGTACGGACAGCGCTACTGGGTATAGAGTAGGCTCAATGCAGTGTTAGTACAGTGTTCTCTGTAGGGACAGCACTACTGGGTATAGAGTAGGCTCAATGCAGTGTTAGTACAGTGTTCTCTGTAGGGACAGCGCTACTGGGTATAGAGTAGGCTCAATGCAGTGTTAGTACAGTGTTCTCTGTAGGGACAGTGCTACTGGGTATAGAGTAGGCTCAATGCAGTTAGTACAGTGTTCTCTGTAGGGACAGCACTACTGGGTATAGAGTAGGCTCAATGCAGTGTTCTACATGTAGGATGGGACGGTACAGTGTTCTCTGTAGGGACAGCCCTACTGGGTATAGAGTAGGCTCAATGCAGTGTTAGTACAGTGTTCTCTGTAGGGACAGCACTACTGGGTATAGAGTAGGCTCAATGCAGTGTTAATACAGTGTTCTCTGTAGGGACAGTGCTACTGGGTATAGAGTAGGCTCAATGCAGTTAGTACAGTGTTCTCTGTAGGGACAGCACTACTGGGTATAGGGTAGGCTCAATGCAGTGTTAATACAGTGTTCTCTGTAGGGACAGCACTACTGGGTATAGAGTAGGCTCAATGCAGTTAGTACAGTGTTCTCTGTAGGGACAGCACTACTGGGTATAGGGTAGGCTCAATGCAGTGTTAATACAGTGTTCTCTGTAGGGACAGCACTACTGGGTATAGAGTAGGCTCAATGCAGTGTTAGTACAGTGTTCTTTGTACGGACAGCACTACTGGGTATAGAGTAGGCTCAATCAATGCAGTGTTAGTACAGTGTTCTCTGTAGGGACAGCGCTACTGAGTGTAGAGTATGTTCAATGCAGTGTTCTACATGTAGGATTGGACGGTACAGTGTTCTCTGTAGGGACAGCACTACTGGGTATAGAGTAGGTTCAATGCAGTGTTCTACATGTAGGATGGGACGGTACAGTTTTCTCTGTAGGGACAGCACTACTGGGTATAGAGTAGGCTCAATGCAGTGTTAGTACTGTGTTCTCTGTAGGGACAGCAATACTGGGCATAGCTGCCAACCTTCCAAAGTAAAAAAGAGTAACATGTGGGGGGTGGGTCCGGGAGGGGGGTACGCCCCCCTCCCGAATAGCGGGGGTCAGGGGGCGCAGCCCCCTGAAGCTGAAGCCTTTTTTGCAATCTGAAAGGCACATTTCTCATCTCCTGAAAGGAAAACTTATAATAATAATAATAATAATAATAATAATAATATTAATAACAAGAAGAAAAAGAAGAAGAAGACGAAGAAGAAGAACAAGAAGAAAAAGAAGAAAGCCCATTATATTACAAAGCATTAATTATTTTATATAGATTACTATACACAATACACAAAAGATCAGCTTTTAGCTTACCCAAACTGCTTCATTCTTTTGAATGGTGTTGAATGAACATTGATGCACAGCCCTTCGAAACGCTGAACATTCTCAGTTATACAGGAGTCTATAGCTACACCTTACATTCTTAGAGCCCATTCCATCAACTTCACCCTTCTGCATAATGGACAGTCAAGTTTCATGAATAATACAACACAGTCATGTTTCATGAACAATATAACACAACACAGTCATGTTTCATCAACTACACCCCACAGTCATAATAAAATTCACCTCCTATATCCTTGGCAATGCCCCAAGTTGAGTTTACAGCCTAGTTCTTTTTCACCATCTGTGCAGTCGAGGATTTGGCCTTTTTCAGAAAGTCCTGGCTGAACTTCTGCTCATAGCAAGAGCCACGGAGATTGGCCTTTGCCACCATCATGTTGTTCAGCATGCTGGAGCTAAGTGACCCTCTGAAGTCGGTCTTGTTTTTTCTCACCTGGCTGAACAGGCGCTCACAGCTGGCATTGCTGTGGGGCAGGGACAAGATTCCCAACATGCAATGAGCCAGTCTGTTATATGCCAGGTCTCCAAGCTGGCGCTGTTTAGCCAAGTGGGCCCACTTTTGGTCTTCTCTATCCAGGCAGCAGACAGCTTGAGGCAGCTCCTCAGCTTGGAAGTTGTTGAATTGCTCCTGAAGCTGGTCTGTTGCTTGGCAGATGTCCTCTTCATCAAGCTTCAGAACAAGGCATGGAAACTTTTTGATGAAGAAGAGGATGTCCTGCCATGATGACGAAGCTGTCTGGGTGGTGTCAGCAGCCCGCGCATGAATCAAAACAGGGTCTCTGAAAGGGAACCTGGCTACCATGTAATCACAAGCTGACATGTAGTACTGCCGGACACTTCCATAGAACGCAGCTTGGTCTTCAGGTAACATCGTTTCAAGAATGGCAGAAGCTGCTGCCCCAACAAAGACATGTGCATCCTCCTTCTGATTATCTCTCTTTCTGTAGTCCACTTCATAAGGATTTTTTGATTTCAGTGCAGAGGGGACAATGAACTTTGAGAGGATATTGCTGAGCAGACCCAGAAGAATTTCTCTCAATACATGTATGAGTGGTTTCTCCGCTGCATTGATGACGCTGTAATCGGTTGGTTCAAGAAAGCATGATGCGACCGACGGAGTATTCTTTACAGCTTTTGATTGTTCAGCTTCGCAATTTTTTTGTGTTTGGTGGTCTTTTCATGGTCGGCTAGATCGTTTCTTCCTCCGTGAGAAATATTCACCGCACATCTGCATGCAGTACAGAAAGCAAACTTTTCACCTCTTGATGGACACGGAGCGGCCCATGGAAACTTTTCCTTGTAAGCCGCAATGTATCGTTGAAATCGTTTCGGCTTCGCATTATTTTTCTCTGCGCTAGTCAAACTCGACGCCATGTTGACTGCAGCCGCTATGCGCATGCGCGAAATTCGCAGAAGAGCTCCCTTCCCGATTCCAGCCAGTAGGCTAGGCCTAGTGCGTTCAAAGGTGGTCAGCTAGGCGCGGAAAACGAGAGCACAAAAACTTCACTCGATAGACTAGCGCAACATGTTGAAAGCCAAAGTTGCTTCGTTTAAAATTTCGTTTTTTTTTGTGTTTTTTTTGTGAAATCGGAAACCGTATTTTTTTTAGAAAACAACGAAAACGACGACAGATATTAAAAAAACGATTTTTTACGGTTTTTCCGTAACAGTTGGCAGCTATGACTGGGTATAGAGTAGGCTCAATGCAGTGCTAGTACTGTGTTCTCTGTAGGGACAGTGCTACTGGGTATAGAGTAGGCTCAATGCAGTGTTAGTACAGTGTTCTCTGTAGGGACAGCACTACTGAGTGTAGAGTATGTTCGATGCAGTGTTCTACATGTAGGATGGGATGGTACAGTGTTCTATGTAAGGACAGCACCACTGGGTGTAGAGTATGTTAAATACAGTGTTCTACATGTAGGTAGGGACAGTACCATGTTTTCTGTAGGGATAGCGCTACTGAGTGTAGAGTAGGCTCGATGCAGTGTTCTATGTACGGACAGTACAGTGTTCTATGTACTGACAGTACAATGTTCTATCTACTGACAGTACAGTGTTCTATGTACGGACAGTGCCGTGTTTTATGTATGGACAGTACAGTGTTATAAAGGGACAGTACAGTGTTCTATGTATGGACAGTCCAGTGTTCTTGGTAGGGACAGTGCAGTGTTCTATGTACGGACAGTGCAGTGTTCTATGTAAGGACAGTGCAGTGTTCTATGTACGGACAGTAGTGTTCTATGTAAGGACAGTGCAGTGTTCTATGTACGGACAGTAGTGTTCTATGTAAGGACAGTGCAGTGTTCTATGTGTAAGAGGGTGAGATTATGATGTAGAGACTTGTCCAGATCTCTGTAGTTAAACGTATTGTCTCTCGTTTCCATTGCCTGCACAGATTGTAACTGCAGAGATACGTGGGGCATGTTTCGCTTGCACCCTGTCGCTGCTGTAAAGATATATGATCGCGCAGACTGCCTTTCCCATGTGACGTTTCCTCAAGCCTTTGTGTGCGTGTTTGAGATCACACCAAATTTTAGAGTTTATTCATTTAATGTACCATGTATTGTTTGTAGTATTGAATATGTACATAGTGTTTACCCTTATCAACTACCCCATATATGGCAACCTGCACTCCGTGAGTTGTAAATGATAATATTAATGGAAAATGATGAATAAGTATCTGATTTTAATTTGCGCCTTAAATACTTCACTTGCCATTCATTTGTCTACAAACCACTTTTGGAATTCATTCATTGGCGCAGGTTGTGCTTTGATTAACGCACTTTCCAACGGAGTGGAGTTTGCCATATGTGATTGTTGATTTGGGCTTCAAATAATTGTTAGAAGCTGTCATGTTGACACAGTTTCGCGTTCACTGGGAATCCTGTGTCCATGTTCTGCTAAGGAATTTAGCTTGCTTTCGCTGAGGTCCGGGTAGTGGCTATTTAAAGCCAGTGGCTTACAGGGCCAGTGAGGAGGAGCACAGGGTACACAGAGTACGGAGCACCGGACACAGAGAGGCAGAGCGAGAGGTCATGGGAAGGTCAGCCAGTGGACGACTGTTATGCCTGTGTTGCCTTGAATTACCTTGTTACCAGACCATGAAATAAAGACGGGGAGAACTGACGTCCAGCCTTGGTTGTCATGCTGACCCTTTGGAGAGAGTGAAGGGAGAGGGGCACACAACCTCTACACTTCCTGCCAGCCTGACCAGCCCGACCCAGGGGTCGGTCCTGCGCCATGGGGTAGAGAGAAGTCCAAACGCCTCTCTATAGCCCCACCACGTGCCTAGGTCCCAACCCAGCAACAAACCCAACCCCTATCTACATATGTATGGACAGTAGTGTTCTATGTAAGGACAGTGCAGTGTTCTATGTACGGACAGTGCAGTGTTCTAGGTAAGAACAGTACAGTGTTCTAGGTAAGGACAGTGCAGTGTTTTATGTACGGACAGTACAGTGTTTTATAAAGGGACATTGCAGTGTTCTATGTATGAACAAGTCCAGTGATCTAGGTACGGACAGTGCAGTGTTCTATGTAAGGACAGTGCAGTGTTCTATGTATGGACAGTACAGGGTTCTAAGTAAGGACAGTGCAGTGTTCTATGTACGGACAGTACAGTGCTCTTGGTAAGGACAGTGCAGTGTTCTATGTATGGACAGTGCAGGGTTCTATGTAAGGACAGTGCAGGGTTCTATGTAAGGACAGTGCAGTGTTCTATGTACGGACAGTAAAGTGTTCTATGTACGGACAGTGCAGTATTCTATGTATGGACAGTGCAGTGTTCTATGTAAGGACAGTGCAGGGTTCTATGTAAGGACAGTGCAGTGTTCTATGTACGGACAGTAAAGTGTTCTATGTATGGACAGTGCAGTATTCTATGTAAGGACAGTGCAGGGTTCTATGTACGGACAGTGCAGGGTTCTATGTACGGACAGTGCAGTGTTCTATGTAAGGACAGTGCAGTGTTCTATGTAAGGACAGTAAAGTGTTTTATGTATGGACAGTGCAGTATTCTATGTACGGACAGTGCAGTGTTCTTGGTAAGGACAGTGCAGGGTTCTATGTAAGGACAGTACAGTGTTCTA
>JAWQFJ010000238.1:155065-167487 GCA_034096865.1 Theodoxus fluviatilis | reverse complement strand
ACAGTTCTGCGTCCCCTTGTCTCTTGTTCTCCATCATAACTATCTATACAGTTCTGCGTCCCCTTGTCTCTTGTTCTCCATCATAACTATCTATACAGTTCTGCGTCCCGTTGTCTCTTGTTCTCCATCATAACTATCTATACAGTTCTGCGTCCCCTTGTCTCTTGTTCTCCATCATAACTATCTATACAGTTCTGCGTCCCCTTGTCTCTTGTTCTCCATCATAACTATCTATACAGTTCTGCGTCCCCTTGTCTCTTGTTCTCCATCATAACTATCTATACAGTTCTGCGTCCCTTGTCTCTTGTTCTCCATCATAACTATCTATACAGTTCTGCGTCCCGTTGTCTCTTATTCTCCATCATAACTATCTATACAGTTCTGCGTCCCCTTGTCTCTTATTCTCCATCATAACTATCTATACAGTTCTGCGTCCCCTTGTCTCTTATTCTCCATCATAACTATCTATACAGTTCTGCGTCCCCTTGTCTCTTGTTCTCCATCATAACTATCTATACAGTTCTGCGTCCCTTGACTCTTATTCTCCATCATAACTATCTATACAGTTCTGCGTCCCGTTGTCTCTTGTTCTCCATCATAACTATCTATACAGTTCTGCGTCCCCTTGACTCTTATTCTCCATCATAACTATCTATACAGTTCTGCGTCCCCTTGTCTCTTGTTCTCCATCATAACTATCTATACAGTTCTGCGTCCCCTTGACTCTTGTTCTCCATCATAACTATCTATACAGTTCTGCGTCCCCTTGTCTCTTGTTCTCCATCATAACTATCTATACAGTTCTGCGTCCCTTGTCTCTTGTTCTCCATCATAACTATCTATACAGTTCTGCGTCCCCTTGTCTCTTGTTCTCCATCATAACTATCTATACAGTTCTGCGTCCCCTTGTCTCTTATTCTCCATCATAACTATCTATACAGTTCTGCGTCCCCTTGTCTCTTGTTCTCCATCATAACTATCTATACAGTTCTGCGTCCCCTTGTCTCTTGTTCTCCATCATAACTATCTATACAGTTCTGCGTCCCCTTGTCTCTTGTTCTCCATCATAACTATCTATACAGTTCTGCGTCCCGTTGTCTCTTGTTCTCCATCATAACTATCTATACAGTTCTGCGTCCCCTTGTCTCTTGTTCTCCATCATAACTATCTATACAGTTCTGCGTCCCCTTGTCTCTTGTTCTCCATCATAACTATCTATACAGTTCTGCGTCCCCTTGTCTCTTGTTCTCCATCATAACTATCTATACAGTTCTGCGTCCCCTTGACTCTTATTCTCCATCATAACTATCTATACAGTTCTGCGTCCCCTTGACTCTTATTCTCCATCATAACTATCTGTACAGTTCTGCGTCCCCTTGTCTCTTGTTCTCCATCATAACTATCTATACAGTTCTGCGTCCCCTTGTCTCTTGTTCTCCATCATAACTATCTATACAGTTCTGCGTCCCCTTGTCTCTTGTTCTCCATCATAACTATCTATACAGTTCTGCGTCCCCTTGTCTCTTGTTCTCCATCATAACTATCTATACAGTTCTGCGTCCCCTTGTCTCTTGTTCTCCATCATAACTATCTATACAGTTCTGCGTCCCTTGTCTCTTGTTCTCCATCATAACTATCTATACAGTTCTGCGTCCCCTTGTCTCTTGTTCTCCATCATAACTATCTATACAGTTCTGCGTCCCCTTGTCTCTTGTTCTCCATCATAACTATCTATACAGTTCTGCGTCCCCTTGTCTCTTGTTCTCCATCATAACTATCTATACAGTTCTGCGTCCCCTTGTCTCTTGTTCTCCATCATAACTATCTATACAGTTCTGCGTCCCCTTGTCTCTTGTTCTCCATCATAACTATCTATACAGTTCTGCGTCCCCTTGTCTCTTGTTCTCCATCATAACTATCTATACAGTTCTGCGTCCCCTTGTCTCTTGTTCTCCATCATAACTATCTATACAGTTCTGCGTCCCCTTGTCTCTTGTTCTCCATCATAACTATCTATACAGTTCTGCGTCCCCTTGTCTCTTGTTCTCCATCATAACTATCTATACAGTTCTGCGTCCCCTTGACTCTTGTTCTCCATCATAACTATCTATACAGTTCTGCGTCCCCTTGTCTCTTGTTCTCCATCATAACTATCTATACAGTTCTGCGTCCCCTTGTCTCTTGTTCTCCATCATAACTATCTATACAGTTCTGCGTCCCCTTGTCTCTTGTTCTCCATCATAACTATCTATACAGTTCTGCGTCCCTTGTCTCTTGTTCTCCATCATAACTATCTATACAGTTCTGCGTCCCCTTGTCTCTTGTTCTCCATCATAACTATCTATACAGTTCTGCGTCCCCTTGTCTCTTGTTCTCCATCATAACTATCTATACAGTTCTGCGTCCCCTTGTCTCTTGTTCTCCATCATAACTATCTATACAGTTCTGCGTCCCCTTGTCTCTTGTTCTCCATCATAACTATCTATACAGTTCTGCGTCCCCTTGTCTCTTGTTCTCCATCATAACTATCTATACAGTTCTGCGTCCCCTTGTCTCTTGTTCTCCATCATAACTATCTATACAGTTCTGCGTCCCCTTGTCTCTTGTTCTCCATCATAACTATCTATACAGTTCTGCGTCCCCTTGTCTCTTGTTCTCCATCATAACTATCTATACAGTTCTGCGTCCCCTTGTCTCTTGTTCTCCATCATAACTATCTATACAGTTCTGCGTCCCCTTGTCTCTTGTTCTCCATCATAACTATCTATACAGTTCTGCGTCCCCTTGTCTCTTGTTCTCCATCATAACTATCTATACAGTTCTGCGTCCCCTTGTCTCTTGTTCTCCATCATAACTATCTATACAGTTCTGCGTCCCCTTGACTCTTGTTCTCCATCATAACTATCTATACAGTTCTGCGTCCCCTTGTCTCTTGTTCTCCATCATAACTATCTATACAGTTCTGCGTCCCGTTGTCTCTTGTTCTCCATCATAACTATCTATACAGTTCTGCGTCCCCTTGTCTCTTGTTCTCCATCATAACTATCTATACAGTTCTGCGTCCCGTTGTCTCTTGTTCTCCATCATAACTATCTATACAGTTCTGCGTCCCCTTGTCTCTTGTTCTCCATCATAACTATCTATACAGTTCTGCGTCCCCTTGTCTCTTGTTCTCCATCATAACTATCTATACAGTTCTGCGTCCCCTTGTCTCTTGTTCTCCATCATAACTATCTATACAGTTCTGCGTCCCTTGTCTCTTGTTCTCCATCATAACTATCTATACAGTTCTGCGTCCCCTTGTCTCTTGTTCTCCATCATAACTATCTATACAGTTCTGCGTCCCCTTGACTCTTATTCTCCATCATAACTATCTGTACAGTTCTGCGTCCCGTTGTCTCTTGTTCTCCATCATAACTATCTATACAGTTCTGCGTCCCGTTGTCTCTTGTTCTCCATCATAACTATCTATACAGTTCTGCGTCCCCTTGTCTCTTGTTCTCCATCATAACTATCTATACAGTTCTGCGTCCCCTTGTCTCTTGTTCTCCATCATAACTATCTATACAGTTCTGCGTCCCCTTGTCTCTTGTTCTCCATCCTAACTATCTATACAGTTCTGCGTCCCCTTGTCTCTTGTTCTCCATCATAACTATCTATACAGTTCTGCGTCCCCTTGACTCTTGTTCTCCATCATAACTATCTATACAGTTCTGCGTCCCCTTGTCTCTTGTTCTCCATCATAACTATCTATACAGTTCTGCGTTCCCTTGTCTCTTGTTCTCCATCATAACTATCTATACAGTTCTGCGTCCCCTTGTCTCTTGTTCTCCATCCTAACTATCTATACAGTTCTGCGTCCCCTTGTCTCTTGTTCTCCATCATAACTATCTATACAGTTCTGCGTCCTCTTGTCTCTTGTTCTCCATCATAACTATCTATACAGTTCTGCGTCCCCTTGTCTCTTGTTCTCCATCATAACTATCTATACAGTTCTGCGTCCCCTTGTCTCTTGTTCTCCATCATAACTATCTATACAGTTCTTCGTCCCCTTGTCTCTTGTTCTCCATCATAACTATCTATACAGTTCTGCGTCCCGTTGTCTCTTGTTCTCCATCATAACTATCTATACAGTTCTGCGTCCCCTTGTCTCTTGTTCTCCATCATAACTATCTATACAGTTCTGCGTCCCCTTGTCTCTTGTTCTCTATCATAACTATCTATACAGTTCTGCGTCCCCTTGTCTCTTGTTCTCCATCATAACTATCTATACAGTTCTGCGTCCCTTGTCTCTTGTTCTCCATCATAACTATCTATACAGTTCTGCGTCCCGTTGTCTCTTATTCTCCATCATAACTATCTATACAGTTCTGCGTCCCCTTGTCTCTTATTCTCCATCATAACTATCTATACAGTTCTGCGTCCCCTTGTCTCTTATTCTCCATCATAACTATCTATACAGTTCTGCGTCCCCTTGTCTCTTGTTCTCCATCCTAACTATCTATACAGTTCTGCGTCCCTTTGACTCTTCTTCTCCATCATAACTATCTATACAGTTCTGCGTCCTGTTGTCTCTTGTTCTCCATCATAACTATCTATACAGTTCTGCGTCCCCTTGACTCTTATTCTCCATCATAACTATCTATACAGTTCTGCGTCCCCTTGACTCTTATTCTCCATCATAACTATCTATACAGTTCTGCGTCCCCTTGACTCTTATTCTCCATCATAACTATCTATACAGTTCTGCGTCCCCTTGTCTCTTGTTCTCCATCATAACTATCTATACAGTTCTGCGTTCCCTTGTCTCTTGTTCTCCATCATAACTATCTATACAGTTCTGCGTCCCCTTGACTCTTGTTCTCCATCATAACTATCTATACAGTTCTGCGTCCCCTTGTCTCTTATTCTCCATCATAACTATCTATACAGTTCTTCGTCCCCTTGTCTCTTGTTCTCCATCATAACTATCTATACAGTTCTGCGTCCCCTTGTCTCTTATTCTCCATCATAACTATCTATACAGTTCTGCGTCCCCTTGTCTCTTGTTCACCATCATAACTATCTATGCAGTTCTGCGTCCCGTTGTCTCTTATTCTCCATCATAACTATCTATACAGTTCTGCGTCCCCTTGTCTCTTGTTCTCCATCATAACTATCTATACAGTTCTGCGTCCCCTTGACTCTTGTTCTCCATCATAACTATCTATACAGTTCTGCGTCCCCTTGTCTCTTGTTCTCCATCATAACTATCTATACAGTTCTGCGTCCCCTTGACTCTTATTCTCCATCATAACTATCTATACAGTTCTGCGTCCCCTTGACTCTTGTTCTCCATCATAACTATCTGTACAGTTCTGCGTCCCGTTGTCTCTTGTTCTCCATCATAACTATCTATACAGTTCTGCGTCCCCTTGACTCTTATTCTCCATCATAACTATCTATACAGTTCTGCGTCCCCTTGTCTCTTGTTCTCCATCCTAACTATCTATACAGTTCTGCGTCCCCTTGTCTCTTGTTCTCCATTATAACTATCTATACAGTTCTGCGTCCCGTTGTCTCTTGTTCTCCATCATAACTATCTATACAGTTCTGCGTCCCGTTGTCTCTTGTTCTCCATCATAACTATCTATACAGTTCTGCGTCCCCTTGTCTCTTGTTCTCCATCATAACTATCTATACAGTTCTGCGTCCCCTTGTCTCTTGTTCTCCATCATAACTATCTATACAGTTCTGCGTCCCCTTGACTCTTATTCTCCATCATAACTATCTATACAGTTCTGCGTCCCCTTGTCTCTTGTTCTCCATCATAACTATCTATACAATTCTGCGTCCCGTTGTCTCTTATTCTCCATCATAACTATCTATACAGTTCTGCGTCCCCTTGTCTCTTATTCTCCATCATAACTATCTATACAGTTCTGCGTACCCTTGTCTCTTGTTCTCCATCATAACTATCTATACAGTTCTGCGTCCCCTTGTCTCTTGTTCTCCATCATAACTATCTATACAGTTCTGCGTCCCCTTGACTCTTATTCTCCATCATAACTATCTATACAGTTCTGCGTCCCCTTGACTCTTATTCTCCATCATAACTATCTATACAGTTCTGCGTCCCCTTGACTCTTATTCTCCATCATAACTATCTATACAGTTCTGCGTCCCCTTGACTCTTATTCTCCATCATAACTATCTATACAGTTCTGCGTCCCCTTGACTCTTATTCTCCATCATAACTATCTATACAGTTCTGCGTCCCCTTGTCTCTTGTTCTCCATCATAACTATCTATACAGTTCTGCGTTCCCTTGTCTCTTGTTCTCCATCATAACTATCTATACAGTTCTGCGTCCCCTTGTCTCTTGTTCTCCATCATAACTATCTATACAGTTCTGCGTCCCCTTGTCTCTTATTCTCCATCATAACTATCTATACAGTTCTTCGTCCCCTTGTCTCTTGTTCTCCATCATAACTATCTATACAGTTCTGCGTCCCCTTGTCTCTTATTCTCCATCATAACTATCTATACAGTTCTGCGTCCCCTTGTCTCTTGTTCACCATCATAACTATCTATGCAGTTCTGCGTCCCCTTGTCTCTTATTCTCCATCATAACTATCTATACAGTTCTGCGTCCCCTTGTCTCTTGTTCTCCATCATAACTATCTATACAGTTCTGCGTCCCCTTGACTCTTGTTCTCCATCATAACTATCTATACAGTTCTGCGTCCCCTTGTCTCTTGTTCTCCATCATAACTATCTATACAGTTCAGCGTCCCCTTGACTCTTATTCTCCATCATAACTATCTATACAGTTCTGCGTCCCCTTGACTCTTGTTCTCCATCATAACTATCTGTACAGTTCTGCGTCCCGTTGTCTCTTGTTCTCCATCATAACTATCTATACAGTTCTGCGTCCCCTTGTCTCTTGTTCTCCATCATAACTATCTATACAGTTCTGCGTCCCGTTGTCTCTTGTTCTCCATCATAACTATCTATACAGTTCTGCGTCCCCTTGTCTCTTGTTCTCCATCATAACTATCTATACAGTTCTGCGTCCCCTTGTCTCTTATTCTCCATCATAACTATCTATACAGTTCTGCGTCCCCTTGTCTCTTGTTCTCCATGATAACTATTTATACAGTTCTGCGTCCCCTTGACTCTTGTTCTCCATCATAACTATATATACAGTTCTGCGTCCCCTTGTCTCTTGTTCTCCATCATAACTATCTATACAGTTCTGCGTCCCGTTGTCTCTTGTTCTCCATCATAACTATCTATACAGTTCTGCGTCCCCTTGTCTCTTGTTCTCCATCATAACTATCTATACAGTTCTGCGTCCCCTTGTCTCTTGTTCTCCATCATAACTATCTATACAGTTCTGCGTCCCCTTGTCTCTTGTTCTCCATCATAACTATCTATACAGTTCTGCGTCCCCTTGACTCTTATTCTCCATCATAACTATCTATACAGTTCTGCGTCCCCTTGACTCTTGTTCTCCATCATAACTATCTGTACAGTTCTGCTTCCCCTTGTCTCTTGTTCTCCATCATAACTATCTATACAGTTCTGCATCCCGTTGTCTCTTGTTCTCCATCATAACTATCTATACAGTTCTGCGTCCCCTTGTCTCTTGTTCTCCATCATAACTATCTATACAGTTCTGCGTCCCCTTGTCTCTTGTTCTCCATTATAACTATCTATACAGTTCTGCGTCCCCTTGTCTCTTGTTCTCCATCATAACTATCTATACAGTTCTGCGTCCCCTTGTCTCTTGTTCTCCATCATAACTATCTATACAGTTCTGCGTCCCCTTGTCTCTTGTTCTCCATCATAACTATCTATACAGTTCTGCGTCCCCTTGTCTCTTGTTCTCCATCATAACTATCTATACAGTTCTGCGTCCCCTTGTCTCTTGTTCTCCATCATAACTATCTATACAGTTCTGCGTCCCCTTGTCTCTTATTCTCCATCATAACTATCTATACAGTTCTTCGTCCCCTTGTCTCTTGTTCTCCATCATAACTATCTATACAGTTCTGCGTCCCCTTGTCTCTTATTCTCCATCATAACTATCTATACAGTTCTGCGTCCCCTTGTCTCTTGTTCACCATCATAACTATCTATGCAGTTCTGCGTCCCCTTGTCTCTTATTCTCCATCATAACTATCTATACAGTTCTGCGTCCCCTTGTCTCTTGTTCTCCATCATAACTATCTATACAGTTCTGCGTCCCCTTGACTCTTGTTCTCCATCATAACTATCTATACAGTTCTGCGTCCCCTTGTCTCTTGTTCTCCATCATAACTATCTATACAGTTCAGCGTCCCCTTGACTCTTATTCTCCATCATAACTATCTATACAGTTCTGCGTCCCCTTGACTCTTGTTCTCCATCATAACTATCTGTACAGTTCTGCGTCCCGTTGTCTCTTGTTCTCCATCATAACTATCTATACAGTTCTGCGTCCCCTTGTCTCTTGTTCTCCATCATAACTATCTATACAGTTCTGCGTCCCGTTGTCTCTTGTTCTCCATCATAACTATCTATACAGTTCTGCGTCCCCTTGTCTCTTGTTCTCCATCATAACTATCTATACAGTTCTGCGTCCCCTTGTCTCTTATTCTCCATCATAACTATCTATACAGTTCTGCGTCCCCTTGTCTCTTGTTCTCCATGATAACTATTTATACAGTTCTGCGTCCCCTTGACTCTTGTTCTCCATCATAACTATATATACAGTTCTGCGTCCCCTTGTCTCTTGTTCTCCATCATAACTATCTATACAGTTCTGCGTCCCGTTGTCTCTTGTTCTCCATCATAACTATCTATACAGTTCTGCGTCCCCTTGTCTCTTGTTCTCCATCATAACTATCTATACAGTTCTGCGTCCCCTTGTCTCTTGTTCTCCATCATAACTATCTATACAGTTCTGCGTCCCCTTGTCTCTTGTTCTCCATCATAACTATCTATACAGTTCTGCGTCCCCTTGACTCTTATTCTCCATCATAACTATCTATACAGTTCTGCGTCCCCTTGACTCTTGTTCTCCATCATAACTATCTGTACAGTTCTGCTTCCCCTTGTCTCTTGTTCTCCATCATAACTATCTATACAGTTCTGCATCCCGTTGTCTCTTGTTCTCCATCATAACTATCTATACAGTTCTGCGTCCCCTTGTCTCTTGTTCTCCATCATAACTATCTATACAGTTCTGCGTCCCCTTGTCTCTTGTTCTCCATTATAACTATCTATACAGTTCTGCGTCCCCTTGTCTCTTGTTCTCCATCATAACTATCTATACAGTTCTGCGTCCCCTTGTCTCTTGTTCTCCATCATAACTATCTATACAGTTCTGCGTCCCCTTGTCTCTTGTTCTCCATCATAACTATCTATACAGTTCTGCGTCCCCTTGTCTCTTGTTCTCCATCATAACTATCTATACAGTTCTGCGTCCCCTTGTCTCTTATTCTCCATCATAACTATCTATACAGTTCTGCGTCCCGTTGTCTCTTGTTCTCCATCATAACTATCTATACAGTTCTGCGTCCCCTTGTCTCTTGTTCTCCATCATAACTATCTATACAGTTCTGCGTCCCCTTGTCTCTTGTTCTCCATCATAACTATCTATACAGTTCTGCGTCCCCTTGTCTCTTATTCTCCATCATAACTATCTATACAGTTCTGCGTCCCCTTGTCTCTTGTTCTCCATCATAACAATCTATACAGTTCTGCGTCCCCTTGTCTCTTATTCTCCATCATAACTATCTATACAGTTCTGCGTCCCGTTGTCTCTTGTTCTCCATCATAACTATCTATACAGTTCTGCGTTCCCTTCAAAATGGAGCGTTAGCATTACCCCTGTAATGCGTTCCTTAATTAGAATGACCTCCCAATCCGCCTGCCTACCCACCCACCTCTCACTTACTGATATATTTACTCTTTGCACAGGTACGATGAACAGTTACTACGTGGGCTTCACGGACGTGGACGGCGATGGGAACTACAGGTGGCTGGACGGAAGCTCCATTGACCGTTCCCTGTGGAAAGTAGGCAGACCCAGCAACTTTCCCGGCCAGGTGTGTGGCGTGGCTTCCTTCAGGGACCCCATCAGCTCGCCCGAAACGGGCCTGAATGATCTAACTTGTGATATCAATCGAAAGTACATCTGTCAGCTTCCTGCTCTCTAGAGGAAGAGGCACTGGATCCCGCCACGCCACACACGTAGGTGGAGGATCCTGCAAAATCTTTCTCAGCCAGAACGTACTTGGCCCTTTAGCAGATTAGCTCTGTTGCGACGAATGCACCGAGCTAGGGTTCCGTTTCAATGTTGGCTCGTCGTATTGTAGATTGATGTAAACTTTGTCTTCACAGCCTTGGTAACCATACTTCTGTCATTAAGATGTCACGTTATGACTTCATTCGAGCCTCGTGCAGAGTTAAGCTATGATCAGATGTTGGATATCTTAAAAGAGCGTTACTAGTTAGTGACTGCTCATGTCAACCTCTCGAACAAACAATGAATGTCCATTTACACTGTTCTTATTTGGAGGTCGTGTATGCCTCTTGCATTCCTCATAAGTTTTTGCAGCCGAGAAGAGATTTCAAGACTGCCTGATGACCAAATCCTTGTATTCAGAGTGGAATTGGAGAACGCATGGCCATTTTGGCTTGTGCGATGGCCTGGTTTTAGGTAATAGGAGTGATTAAAATATGTACGATAATATGCTTTCCAATTGATAATTTTGCCTCTGTAAAAGCCCATTTGTTCGCATTGTTCATTTCTGTTGACAAAATAAATTTGTGATTGATTCGTTTTTAACAAGTTTCGTTTGTATGAAGAGAGTACTTGCACAATCTTTGAAAGCCATGTACTCAGATGTTGTCTGTCCACCCAAATGAAGTGCTGATTCATCTTTAAGTCAGTTACTGTAATCCGTCACTGTCGATCACGGCTTGACTTGACAGGAATGCTGTTGTTGTACTGAAGAAGATAATGCTACGATGGAGGCTGGGGGACAACCATGGGTGCTGATGTGCGATCTTTCTGCTCTGGTTGGTACTGTCAGATGACTGAGAACGCCAGCGGACAAAACGAACGGGAAAGACTTACGAAGCACGGCACCGCGCACCTAATTGGACTGACACACTCTTCGATCAGATTGTCAAGATCTGTACATAAATAGATAGGCACGATACGATCAAATGATAAAGAATATCTAAAAGTAAATATGTGTAAGATGTTCCGTCTGAATTATCGCGAAGTGATATCACCTGACTCAAACGGAGAGAAGGATTCAGCTCTATCGCGGACAGGCAACACGGTTAAAGAGTACCAAATGTTTTCCACTACCCCGCTGTGCCGTGTATGACTGCATTGGAATATCCTGCAAGGAAAATGTCCCTGTTAAGTGTCCTTCACTGGCAACGTGATCTACGGCCCATTGCAACCAACCAGATCAACCATCTCGACGCTTACCACAGTCCAAGGCACCTGAAGAGTCTCCAAGTACGTCCTCAAAGGGCTCTGTTTCCCAACCAACAGCCGAAACCCTGCAAGGAACAGGCAGAAACAGTTTCCGAACCTCATGTGGGGTCCAATACACACTCCGTGCCACGCTTATCCTTGGCTTGCCTCATTCACCCCGAAGCAAGTGCCGAAAGTTGACGTAGGCAGAGGTACGGTGTAACTTGGGAAAAGGGGAAAGGGAGTGTTTAAGTCGGTTGCCACACTGGCAATACTTTAGAAGCGGCAGTAAAGAAACAAATCGACGGCGGTGCTTGTATTTGTAGGATGAGATGTGAACTGCATCACTACCCCACATTAAAACAGGATTTATGTACCTCTTTTTCTCACATTTTTGGACGACTTCTTTTGACGACAGTTTTCAAGCAGGTGTAGATTGTTATCATGATCAAAATCGACATCTGTCATCATCAGGCAATTGCAGAGAAGACACCAAGGTAGGCGGTCATCTTACACCGCCAATAGGCTAGAAAGAATTAAAGAACGAACTACTTTATTTTATAGACCTTCAGCCTGGTACAAGGGGAGAGAGAGAGAGAGAGAGAGAGAGAGAGAGAGAGAGAGAGAGAGAGAGAGAGAGAGAGAGAGAGAGAGAGAGAAAGAGAGAGAACGAGAGAGAAAAAGAGAGAGAGATAGAGAGAGAGAAAGAGAGAAAGAGAGAGAAAGAGAGAGAAAGAGAGAGAAAGAGAGAGAAACTGAGAGAGAAACTGAGAGAGAAACTGAGAGAGAAACTGAGAGAGAGGAGAGAAAGAGAGAAAGAGAGAGAACGAATTAAAGAACGAACTACTTTATTTTATAGGCCTTCAGCCTGGTACAAGGAGAGAGAGAGAGAGAGAGAGAGAGAGAGAGAGAGAGAGAGAGAGAGAAAGAGAGAGAACGAGAAAGAAAAAGAGAGATT
>JAWQFJ010000238.1:122565-150065 GCA_034096865.1 Theodoxus fluviatilis | reverse complement strand
CACACACACACACACACACACACACACACACACACACACACACACACACACACACACACACACACACACACACACACACACACCACAGCACACTCTGACGCAGATTCCCACTAAAAACACATTCATCACCAAGAAAGGAATGGATACGGCTTAGAAGTGATAATGAATAACGCAAGAGCAGCCTGGCTCAGTACATCTTCCATCGACTTGTAGATCTGCATGTTGTGCGCATCGCGCTTTCGCTGTGTAGCGGCACCAGCATTGGCGTTGCTGGGGCTACGGTGCAGGTTTTGGGAACTTTTCCCCTGCCTCCCAAGTGTTGGGCGGCAGAGGCACAGAGGGACATGTAGTCAGTCAGTTCCCATCTCATCCATTTATTCAGTAGCTGCAAGAATGAGTCCGTACTCTACTCTGCTCTACTCTACTCTGCTCTAAGCACAAGTGGTCACCTCAATATATTTCATAAAACCGGAAAACGTCGGGATCCGGGGAGGGGTCAAAGGCGTGGCGTGGGACAGAGAGGGTGCGGGATGGAGGGGTGGGGGTATTACCAGGAATGCGTGGGAAGAAGGGGGGGGGGGGCAGAGTGGGCATCTGCTGTCCAAGAACTTGGGAGGGGCCAGATGTCCAGAAGAAACAGAGTGGTGGCACGAAGGCGTACACGTGCAAGGAAGCTGGGAAGGCGAGGCTGGCATGGGAGGGTATGGCTTCAGTAGGCATTTGTGTCCAAAAGTCTGATGCGGGAATGGAATTGGAGAGGATGTTGACAATGAAAGAAAAACAGTGCTGAGTGGGCAGCCGAACTGACCACATGGTGACAGACTGGAAAATAGAAGTGGCTCATGCACAGAAAGCAGTCAGCAAAGTTGTGTCACCCTGTTACAACTGAAATCTTTCTTTCCAACCTACCTGTATGAAGGTCGCAGTTGCCGAAGACGGATTCACTTGGGCCAAACTAACAAACATAGCAGTCGCCATCTTTATAGGATTAGAACCGAAATGCATAAAGTGGTAGACGTACGTGTCCGTATCACTTGAGGAATAAAGATCGGTCGATAATGGTTTTTAAAAATTGCATAAAAACATGAAGATAGTTCGAGAACAAACTTAACGTTATCAAGAATACTTATAACGGATGAATCTTACTGTTATAATTTGTACACAGACCCGTAAACGAACTGTAAACAAAGCGTGCTGATTGAGGGGAGTGTCCCGACACCGTAACTGGTAGACGCGCACAATCGAAACCTGTCGGCGACTGTACTGTTTTTATTGCAATGTATTGTACTGTATAGCATCGCTTTGTATTGCTATGTATTGCATTACTCCGTATTACGTTGTATTTATTACATTGTATTGTTTGAGTTGTATTGAGTTGTGTTGCATTGCGTTGTAATGCATGTGTGTGATGTCGCACTGCAGTGTAAATGTTTCCAGTGAATTGCATTCTATTGAGTTACGTGGAATAGTGTTGAATTGGATTGAGTAGTGTTGTGTTGCGTTGCATTGTAGCGTATTAGTGTAATGTCGCACTGCAGTGTATTGTTGCTGTTGTGTTGCATTCTGTGTAGATACATGGAATTGGATTGTACTGAGTAGAATTGTATTGCGTTGCTTTGAGTTGTATTGCATTGTGTTGTACTGTGTTGATGCCGCACCAATAAAGAGCCAGTTGCCAAATGATTCAATGATTCGTTCTTCGTTGGCTCCGGCAGTCCCTATCATCATGGGAAAGACTTGCGTGGCTGGGGCATGAAGGCCGGGCCTGCTGAGGCTGAGCCAGTCGGCTTACAACTTTGCATTCTCTGGATTCAAACACACACTTTTCTGGTGTTTCGTATGCACTTGATTACTCAATTATACGATTACTTTTGGTGCGCAGACTACCTCTGCAACCAAGCATTTCTGACATGACTATGTTGGCGTTTTGCCTGTCACTGATACCTGGAGAAATGGTGCACCCAAAACTGCATTTGCTCCCCTAAACAACACTGTAAGGAAATCCTAATGCAACGTCTCCAACTTTCACGTAGTCTTCTGCTTTCAGTCGACTCTAGGCAAACTATGCCACTTCCTATCATCTGTACAACACACGGCAAGGACTACTGGAAGAGCGTGCTCCTCTTAAGCAAAAAGTCCTTGCTGCTGCGCTCTAGAGATGCATAGAGCAGCTCAGCCAGAGGGCACCGGGACATCACGTCACTGCAGCTGTGTTCTCTATGGGTGAAGCTTTGGCCTAATCTGTGGGCGTTTGTTACGGTTCAGCTATTATTCAATTTTCTATATTGTTTGAGGCATTCGTCGATGTTTTGGTGGGAACAAGCCTGAACTTTGCTGTGTGATACCGGCTTGAACCGGTTGTTAACAAAATTAAAGGTTATGCAATCATGAGTTGATTGGTTGAGGTTGGTGGCTCATGCGCTGTGAGTGACTCTTCAGTCTGGAACATTGAGCATTTTCATATCAGTTGACTCGAAGAATATCAACGAGAGCAGACGTGTTTTCGAGCAGCTCCGTGTTGATGGGACAACACGTTAAGAAAAGTCTTTCAATCTTCCCCCTCGCCCTATGAGAGACGTGCCAGAGAAGACCATCGTTTCCCGATTTGAAGAATTCCCGCCTCACCAAGACTCTGAATCAAGTTTGTCACCTGAAAAGTTCGTCATGGTGCACTTGGAAATTTCGTGCTTGTTTGGGCAAGTGTGTGAGCCCGCCGTGTCTATGATCTTTTCCTCTCGTCTCGAGGGAGAGCCTTGAGAGAGTGTGTGCTTGTGAATGCCCATTCCTGAGTGGATATCGTTTTTGGGCAGAAGTTTTCTTCGATGGAGATCCGAGAACAGTTTTTGCCCATCTGCTTGAACTTGTGAGTAACTTGCGTCAATTTTGGTTTCGGGTCAGTGGAATAACCTTCTACCTTTTCAGTCACAGAGAGTAGACTGACAGAATTGATTGATTTTTTTATTCTTATTACATTGACAGTGATTCTGTCATTATTGAGTTCTATTAAATTCAAACATCGTGAATGAAAAATGAGATTGTGTTATAAGTGTGGAGAGAGAGAGAGAGAGAGAGAGAGAGAGAGAGAGAGAGAGAGAGAGAGAGAGAGAGAGAGAGAGAGAGAGAGAGAGAATAGTGAATTAATTATCGCCCCCTTCCACTAGCAAAACCTCTAGTCACGGGAGCCGAAAGATTCACAGAATGAAAAGTGTGTGTGTGAGGGTGGAGGGGAGGTGATAGCGTTTCTCAATGTAGCCACATCGATCTGTGCACGCGCAGCGTTTTTTCCCAGCGCTACGCACACGAAATGTTTCCTGTGTTCCTGGCACGTGTATTGATTTGTCGTAAGTACAATCGATCAGTTCGTTGCGAAATCAATCTATGATGAGACTTGTAGCCATGACTCTCGGGAACATAAAACGCTTACTAGATAAACCGCAGAAAACATGTATGTAAATGCAAACTAGTTTATTACACATGTCATTCTCATTTGAAATGTTTGATTAGAAATGTCTAATAATTATTACATCGCACATCCCAGATAGTCATCAACCAGAACCACTCTGCTGAGGAATATCTATAGTGCCTGTAATTGTGAACAGGTCATGATTATATCGGGTTAGCGGTCTTTCCCTAGTCATTCTCTTTAAGCAGAATCACTGCAATTTAGCATTTTCCCTCAACGGAACAAACTCTCTGAAGGAGTCGGGGACATCACACAATTGAAGCGTAGTTCTAAATAAGGAGTTACATGCTTTAAGTGCGTGTGTGTGTGCGCGCGCACGTGCATTTGTGTGAGTGTGCATGTGCGTGCATGCATGTGTGCATGTGCGTGCGTGACTGTGTGTGCAGGCAAACGCCTGTGATTCTGTGTGTCCCTTTCTAAGACACTACATGTGTGTTCTCTGCAGTATTGTGGGCATGGGGACTGTGCACGGTGATAGCAAGGAGTCCCTTTCTAAGACACTACATGTCTGTTACCAGGGTCAAGAGTCCGTATCGCTACGGTGGCTACCTGTAATGGGGACGTTGACAATTAATACCCAGTGAGAAGTTTTCTCCCGAAAACCACAGATTGTTTCAAAATAAACGTGGAGTGAAAACATGGTTAAGGAGGATACAATTCTGCTCTCAACAAAAAATGTCGTAGTCGCGTCGAGCGCGGCACAGGGCCAGGGCTCCGATTCCCAATGTGTGCAGCCTGCATGTAGGCCTACCCATCTTCCTCATCTCACGGCCTTTCTACGCTTTTGAACTTACAGAGTCGGACGTGCTAAAATTGCAGGGCATTTTCGCAGTTAAGACAAGGGAAAGAATTAAAACCCATATTTGTTGTGTGTTTACTCACAGGAAGCGACAAAGTTACGGCTGATCAGGACTGATATTGACCGAGGAAAAAAACATCAGGTCACCAATCAGCTTCGCCACACAAATTTGCCCGATGGCAGAATTTTCATGTTCCTTCTGTAGGCAGACTGTAAAAACACTGTAGACTTTTAATTAGTCAGACGCTGTGAAGATCACATTAAAGTTCAGGCACAACAATACACAATAATGAGCAAAATCAGAGCTTTTTTTCTTGTGCCAGGTTCCGAAGAATACACATGAAATGAGTGAAATGAATAAGAGAGTAACTGAATGAATAAACGAACGAATGAATGCAGTATTACGGTCGTTGTAGGCTATGTAAGGCCGTTGACCAGAATAATAACTAGAGCTGGTTAGAGTAAGAGCGGGTCAAGTGGCAAGTTCCCTAGCTACCCACCTGTCTAGATTTGCGTAGGGAAACGCGGTGAGTCTATTCTTACTTCCATTCCACAGAGAAACGCGGTGGCCTATTCTTACTTCCATTCCACAGGGAAACGCGGTGAGTCTATTCTTACTTCCATTCCACAGGGAAACGCGCTGAGTCTATTCTTACTTCCATTCCACAGGGAAACGCGGTGGTCTATTCTTACTTCCATTCCACAGGGAAACACGGGGGTCTATTCTTACTTCCATTCCACAGGGAAACGCGGTGAGTCTATTCTTACTTCCATTCCACAGAGAAACGTGGTGAGTCTATTCTTACTTCCATTCCACAGGGAAACGCGCTGAGTCTATTCTTACTTCCATTCCACAGAGAAACACGGTGTCTATTCTTACTTCCATTCCACAGGGAAACGCGGTGTCTATTCTTACTTCCATTCCACAGGGAAACACGGTGGTCTATTCTTACTTCCATTCCACAGGGAAACGCGGTGAGCCTATTCTTACTTCCATTCCACAGAGAAACGCGGTGAGCCTATTCTTACTTCCATTCCACAGAGAAACGCGGTGAGTCTATTCTTACTTCCATTCCACAGGGAAACGCGGTGAGCCTATTCTTACTTCCATTCCACAGGGAAACGCGGTGAGCCTATTCTGACTTCCATTCCACAGGGAAACGCGGTGAGCCTATTCTTACTTCCATTCCACAGGGAAACGCAGTGAGTCTATTCTTACTTCCATTCCACAGAGAAACGCGGTGAGTCTATTCTTACTTCCATTCCACAGAGAAACGCGGTGAGTCTATTCTTACTTCCATTCCACAGGGAAACGCGGTGAGCCTATTCTTACTTCCATTCCACAGAGAAACGCGGTGAGTCTATTCTTACTTCCATTCCACAGGGAAACGCGGTGAGTTTATTCTTACTTCCATTCCACAGGGAAACGCGGTGAGCCTATTCTTACTTCCATTCCACAGAGAAACGCGGTGAGCCTATTCTTACTTCCATTCCACAGAGAAACGCGGTGAGTCTATTCTTACTTCCATTCCACAGGGAAACGCGGTGAGCCTATTCTTACTTCCATTCCACAGGGAAACGCGGTGAGTCTATTCTTACTTCCATTCCACAGGGAAACGCGGTGAGCCTATTCTTACTTCCATTCCACAGGGAAACGCAGTGAGTCTATTCTTACTTCCATTCCACAGAGAAACGCGGTGAGTCTATTCTTACTTCCATTCCACAGGGAAACGCGGTGAGTCTATTCTTACTTCCATTCCACAGGGAAACGCAGTGAGCCTATTCTTACTTCCATTCCACAGAGAAACGCGGTGAGCCTATTCTTACTTCCATTCCACAGAGAAACGCAGTGAGTCTATTCTTACTTCCATTCCACAGGGAAACGCGGTGAGTCTATTCTTACTTCTATTCCACAGGGAAACGCGGTGAGTCTATTCTAACTTCCATTCCACAGAGGACAAGCCAAAATAATGGTCAAGTGCTTAAAAATGATTTCGAATAATCAGCCAAAAAAGGAAAAAGAAACATTTTGGGTTGATTTTTATTAATTTTTTGTATTTTTATTTTATAGTGCTCAAAAAAGAGATATGTAACCTGATCTAGCAAACGGCACGTTAAGTCGGATTTAAAGTTAAAGTTATTAGTACTGTGAAAAACTACAAAAGTAGAGCTTTAAATTGACTAATGAATGATAAAAGTTGGAAAACTCAAAATGAAGATAGTGCAGAGTGTAGTCGACTACCCGCAAGTCAGTCGTTTTGAGAAAACAGCCGTTTACAGTCCCCAGCAACGGTGTCAGATGCAATTTACTACGTAAACGTTCACACCAAGACTAAATGCCAGTGGGCAGAGTATGCCTAGACAAGACTGACGATTTGATACATTTGCAATATGCACCGGTTACAATGCCGCGGGAGATTCCAATCTTCGCTTAAACCCACGTAGAATCGGTGCTTGCCATACCACAGCAAAAGATGAGCACATCTTTAAAAGTGTGAAATAAACCATCTTTCAGACTGTAATTATCTCCAAAATTCTAGGATATAATAGAAAAATAGTCACAGAAGTAAGAAATAGCTAAAACCATTTTCAACAAAAATCATATCAGACACTTTTCTGACGTTTTCTGGGGCTTCGCTCTAGAGAGTGTATGTGCATTTTGCTGAATCAGGTTAGATATACACTCTCAATATCTTAAGAGCAACTTATTAATGCATAGCCGTAGTAATGTCAGCATGAAAATAACAAATTTCAGAGGTATAAAAACTGTACACGTTACAAAATTCGTGTTAATATATATCCGTATAGTCTGTTGTTGTTTTTTCTTGGTGATTGGATGTAGTTTGATTCGTATGATTCAGCAAAGCAATGAACACGTACATTTACAATGTTAGTGTTGCACTCTTCTCTTGTTGTGCGGGGGCTCTCCTGGCTTGCGCTGGGAAATCGAAGTGACAAACACAGGTGGTCGTTTTCGATAAACTTTATTCACGCACTGATCGCTACACAGTGGTGAAAATCAGCCAACAGTAATTCGTTGTCGTACTTGCTTCACTCTACGCACAGTGTCGCAGAGGACTCGCTCCTTACAATGTTAAGCTCTCACCTTAACTTTGTCGCATCTGCTGCTCGTGTCTTACTCGTGTCAGTCGTGGTTTCTCTCGCTTTGTCGCTCCTTTCATACCTAACCCTAGATTCCAGATCTTTCGGGAATGAAGCGGCACAATCTCTAAAAGTTTGAGCTGGAAAACGACTGACGTCACGTGACACAAGACAATTTTAGCTTAACTCGGTCGCGGGTCAGGGCAATGACCTGACCGATATACAAAACCAACCGTGCCGCGACACTCGAGCATGATCGAGAATCTTCACAACATAAGCCTCTTTTTCAGTTGGACGCTCGATTCAATAAGTTAATGTTTTTGCTCGAAGAAAAATAATATACCTCTTGATCACATACTGTTTGATGCACATGACAAAATATCAAATGACCACTTCCTAGCTCCAGCGTTACATGACATTGTGTAGAAGTATCACGTGGTAGAAGTTCTAGTTCTAGTTAAGAACTCGATCCTCTCATGGTCGTAGGCGTGAATAGACACACGATGACTACTAGATAAACGCTTTGGATTGTTGCAGTTGCATGTCATTGTCGGATAATCAGCTGCAGCAATGGAAGCTATCGACTGGAGAGGTGGAAGGCTGCTGTTTGTGAAAATCATGAAGCTCGCTACTACTCGGACGAGTGCACTGAGGATGGAATGTGTACTGACAATGTGACAGCGCTGGCCTGACTTTCCTCATGGTGTTGATCTCAAATTCAAAAAACGTTCTCATGACATCACTGGCGGCAGTCGACCAACAATAGCCAACTGCGGATTTTCTTTTGATGTTGATCTAAAAATGTTTATTATGACATCACTGATCGCGCTCGACGAAGCCGACTGCAAACCTGTATCGGTAATTAATTAAATGCATGTTAAACATACTTCTACAAATTTCATAGATGGGCGACATCTACAGTTGACGTTAATCAACCCCATTTCGGTCTCAACAGAGCAATGGATAAACTCCTCGAGTGACCTTGTAAACACCCGTCTGGACTGAAATACAAGATCGCTTCTTTACGTCCCTCACTGCCAAGCGAGCGTTAGGTTTACAAGCGTATGGAAGTTTTGCTTCCTTCTGAACATCCAACAAAGAGAAGGAAAAAAAACACAACAGATTTACAGTTTATCCAGCGCAAAATGACAAAGAGCAAACTTCGACTACGCAGCACGGCGATGATAAAATTATACATGTAAACAGTTTCAAAAATCATGATTTATTAAATGCAAAATGTCCTTTATCTTGCAACAAACTGGTTGGTGGTACCCTCAGTGCTCTTCTTCCTCGCGCTCAAACACACTCTCAAGGCTCCTGGGGTCCACATTCACAACGGGTCAACGAGACTTCGTTCAGGTCCCACATCTCTCACTGTCTGAGCACGATCATTAAGATATTTTTATATTTTAGACAAGATGAAAGGGAAGGGGCGTTTATGTAAACACTTTTATTTGGTTTTGACACATGTATCGCAGACGTTGAACCAATGCTAACGCAGTCACACAGGCGACAGAGCGGTAGATGCATCGTAAATGTTCAGCAAGTAGGCCTATCTGCTCATTCACAGACAGAGATCCTCGTTCTGAACACAGAGATCTCAGCGGCCCTGAATAATAGATCCTTTGTTTATATGCGGAGCTAGTCAGTGTGTACTGCGCATTAGCCATTTTCAAGATGGCCGCGAAACTATCTCGTGTTCTGGTCTCCAATAAACACCCATTGTTGTACTTTCTGAATGAAGTAGACATTGTGAGTGCAATTCCTGCAAGTTAACATCTTGCCACAAGCTTGAGAGCGAGCACCGGACTTTGGCTTTGTTTATGTGTCTACTTCGACGGTGCTCTGAACTGTAGGACCCTCTCGAGTGACCCAAATTTCATGACATTGACGTAGATGACAAGGTTTGTCTCGTAAAGTACTTTTTTCCTGCATGGAAGAAAAAAATGATTGACAACACTCGATAGGAAAAAACACGCCGCACATGCCATTCACGCGCTCCTGAACTCCTATGAAGTGTGTAAATGGAGGGGAAGGCACCGGTATACTGCGTGGTACAGCGACTTTCCACCAGCACGCCACGTGTTATGACTTAGAATCAGGTATCGATCATTTGCTATCCGTCATTCATTGCTACAGAGACGCCCTCGTCTCTCCCTGTCAGTCAATCTGCATGGTTGATGGGTCCACGCAACATGCTCTGTATGACTGTTTTTTTCTCTCTAAAGACAGTAGATTTATATATCCATATGTGTTCACGGGGTAGCTGTTGGTAAACTGTATTTGCTTTGGTGCTTAAGTATACGCTTCAGCAGTTACAGTTTTGGATAGTATGCTCTGACGGTATACCTAGAGAATTTAACTTTTGATAAAGTCCATTCAGCGTATAATAATTAAGAGTTTTAAGTTCACGCCAACACATTTTTTAATAACTTATCTATGCGGCTTCGTACATTTCAATAATTGTATGAAAGTGAGTGAATCATTACTATCAAACACTCTATTGTCAGCTGGCATCCAGGACCTCAGAGTGTTGGTGTTCAGGCCGTCTCCTTCTTAACGCCGATAGATAAGGGGGCTCGCCTGGCTCGCATTAGGAAAGTCGAATGTCCAAACCCGGTAGTCAGTCTTTGAAGAGTTATATCTGTTCACTTGTCAATTCACAGCAATATCGCAACACATTCGTGACTGATAAGGCTTTGCGCTCACCTTCAGACGCTGTACTTCACTCTCGAAACCTACTCATGGAGGACTCCATCACTTGGAGGACTCGATTACTGTTGCACTTGTTTGCTCATGTTACTTAACGCCCTCACATCCGCACACACTCCTATCCTTATGTACCCTCCGGAGTGAATTAAGACTGATCGCGAAAGCGCAAGCTTCAACTGGGTAATCTAGAGAGGACCGGAACGACGTCATGTGACACTTCAGGCAATGCCGCACTACACTGCGTTATGTCACAAGGCCACTTGCTGTGTCACTGGGACCTAAAAAAACACAACAGAAAATTTCTACAAGGATACAGAATTTTATAAGAATTTACAACTCAGCTCCTCCCTTAAAAACCAAAACGGCCCAGTCGCTCTTACTCGCTAGGCCACTGTCCAGTCTCTCACAGAAGCTACAGACCTCCTCACGGGGAGCGCGATGGGTGCGCCACACGCCGTCCTCGCCGCGCGTACGTCTGCACGTCCTCATGGGCTGCTCCATCTTCACTCATCTTTCGAGGTAGGTTCTGGTACGTAGTCTTTCTCCGTTGCATCGTCGTTGTCAATGTTGGCTGGATGAAGGTGGCGTCGGGACTGGCATCAGTCTGGTAGTAGGTCTTCGTGGTACCCCTAGAGGTTGGCACGGTTAAAGACCCGGGGATGGGCACGAGGGTGCTCCTTGATACGGTAACCCCTTCGTTTACCTTGCCCATAACCTTATACGGTCCTGTCCACGGCCACGCCAGATTAGTGGTGCATCCACTCTTAACCCGTGGGTCGTAGCATCACACGGAAGTGTCCTCAGGGAGGGTCTGGCGATCAAACTTGCAGTCAAACCCAGACTTAATTCCGCCCACTCTCCACTGCAGGCGTGTCCTTGGGACGTTTACACCGCCTGCAGTCTACCCTGGAGCTGCTCCACACACTGGGGCACGTTACGGGAGGCATCCACCAATGGTCTCGGTAGCACTGCTGAACTACTGGTAGGGGTAGGGCCATGGCGATGACTGCAGGGTCTTGTCTGTGAGGTCTAGATGGCGCGACGTCGACACCAGTCATGAACGGACGTGTGCCGATCAACCCAGTGGTACCTCTCTTTGACTCGCCAATAGGTCTTCCGCCGTCCGAGGTGGCCAACTGCCAAGTCGTCGTGTAGTTGTCTCAGCGCTTCTTCTCGCAAGGCTTTCGACAGAATGGGGAAAGGCGGTAGGTGCCACCCGGCTCGTTCATCTACTGGGGTCAGTGCGTCTGTGACTCGTGACAGAGACCTCCTTCCAGGGTGAGCGAGTGGGGCTTTCCTCCATACAGAGGATGATGGGCTGCAGGTCAGGGTGCTGTAGCTGCGCACGATCAGTCGTGCGTGACTTAGTCTCCCCCTCTCTTCATGGTTGTTGAGCATTATGACTTAAGTCAGCAAATCGGTCTCCCACACTTTTTGTACCATTTTCATCCCAATGATGCATCCTGTAGCATGAAGAAAAAACCTTGACGACGAAGCTGTGGTCGAAATCGACTGTGATGATTGCGAGTGCGCTCTTCCATACAAATGAATTTTAATAAACAGTGGACTGCTAATATGTCACTGCTTGTTAGCCTCATCTCCTCAGTTTTAATTTTCATTTATCATATGCGATGTGCCGTGTGCGTGCAACCGATGCCACATATACGTGCAGAACAATTTGACGAATTTTCGCACACCCTACTCTAACCCCCACTCCGGTATCACTTATTGTGTGGTTGTAGGTCTCGATACTTCAACAAGACATGTAATGCTGTTTGAAAGCTGAGGCAGCCGTTGTTCTGCTTTCTGTGGGAAAAACTATAGTTAAGGAAGAGAGGCTTATAAAGTTAGATTCCAGCGTTCCTTTCCTATCATGCTAGCTTTGGGCAAAGCTGATGCTAGAGAAATCAGCAGTATCAGAGCAGTCAACAGTCGTATCCGGTTGTTGGGAAAGTTCTTGCGGTTTATAGAACTTTCCATCAGAGCAAGTTTTTGAAAAAACAACACATATCTATTCAATGATATAATGACCATCACTAGTGATAACCTTGCGCCATCGAATGGGTAGTTAGGCGATGCCGTCTTTGTAGAACTGCGCTAGCTTCGACTCGAAGAAGTTGGTCAGCCACTGATTCAGGTCGTCCTCATCGTTAAAGCGCTGGTCGGCCAGGGCGTTGCTGAGTAAGAGGAAAAGATGGCAGTCGAACGGAGCATTGCTGAGTGAGTGGAAAAGATGGCAATCGGACGGAGCAAGGTCTGGTGAATATGGTGGGGGAGGCAGCACCTCCAGCAGCTTCTGGCGCGTCACTATTGCAGTGTGTGGACGGGCGTTGTCGTGCAGGAATCTCACCAGGCTGTTGTTGGATTCTGGCGGCGAGTCTGTCCAGCTGTTGGCTTGTACACCTTGCCCGTAGCACGAAAATGGCCATGGACTACGTTGTTGTCAACTCCCAGCAGTGCTGCCAGTTCACGTGTGGTTTGGTGGGGATTTGCCTCCACCAGCTGGCGCAGATGGTCATCGTCGACCTTGGATGGGCGGCCCGAGCGAGGTTGGTCCTCGAGGCGCGCGTGCGGGTGTGTGTGTGTGTGTGTGTGTGTGTGTGTGTGTGTGTGTGTGTGTGTGTGTGTGTGTGTGATTTACCTCTTTTCGACAACAACTTATCATGGTCTACGAAGTGAAACAGCCGGAATGTGAGCGCTGCAGTAGTACTGAATACTGTGGGCCTATTCTCAAAAACTGAGATAAACGATACACAAAATATGTAAAACACAATTTTCTCAATTGCGTTCATTTTTAAAAGCATTATGTTTTTTCTCAATATTTGTGAAAATCAAATGCTGTAATAATTAAAATGGAGTAACAGATAGACAAACGACGAAAGAAGTAGCTACCACAAAAATCGATTTCCGACATTGCTAAAACATGTTATATCTAGCTAGAACACACTGGAGTGGAATTGCCGCCCACAGAAATCGATGTTGGGTGCCGAGTCGTCCTCCCGCCTTTGCGGACATAAAGCAATAAACTGAAAGTCACTCGAAAGGTCGAAGCGTATATTAAAGTAGGCAGAGTGTCGCGAAACTGATTAACACCAAGGCTCAATTCAACGTTTCATTCCGGTTTCACCTCACATGCACAGACACTGCGCAAAAAAATCATCTGAAACAAGAACTTTGCGTGACCTTGTCCGAGTCGACTCTGGAGACAATACGCATGCAGAGAAAAACTTTTATCAAACACTTTTGACGACAAAAGTTTTTAAAAACTCATTTACACCTCGTCCACTTCGCCGTTTTCTCTTCCGCGAATGTGGGCCATATTGCGTTCATGTTTATTCAAATATGCGGAGTCTGCGCACTGGTGATCAAGCTGGTGCGTAACTACAGGATACTAACGCCGCACCCTCAGTGTCCAGCCACAAAAGTCGGTCGAATCACATCTATTGCAGATCTCGCGAGCAGCACTTATTTGCGCTCACACGTGTAAGCAAAAGTCTGGCATTTTTTCTCCGGATCGCATGCAAAACGCTAATTTTAAGAATCCCGGACACATTAAAAAAATACCGTAACCGAATGGTTGTATTGATTTCTGAAAGCTTTATGTAGAATACATCACTGGTTCGTTTAAATCACCACATTATGCAAACCGAAATGTGGGATACTGAGTGATTCAGTGCACTGGCAACCGTTGAACTTGGTCACGTGGACAACAACGGACATTTTCCAGACTCCTTCGGAAAAGAGTCCGCCAACACAGTCATGGCTCAGAATATATAAATTCCGCGCTCGAGGCTTTAAATAGATGTCACATGACCGGCTTTTGTGTATCGAAACACTTTCTCGACTTCTTTGAACAAGAGTAACTGTCTTGTTCTCCTGACCACAACGAACACTTCGAAATTAATACTTTTGTTTGGTTACGATTTCTTTACATTTGTGTAAGTAATTCTGAGAAAGAGCGTTTTGCATGTGAACTGGAGAGGAAATAAATGGCGGAGCACGGCTCGTGGCAGGTAATCTCGGCGGCGGCCAAGGATGACGCGCTCTTCTCCACGGCCTGGTGTTTTGCTTTGAACGTCGCCTGCCATCTCTAGACAGGCATTTTCGCCATCTCCAGCCAGCTGGATTGCATGACGCTCATGCCTGTAGCGAAGCAAGTGACGTTTCTTCCCGTTTTCCGACAACTGGTTTATGCGCTGGTGTGGTCTTCACAAGCTGACCAGTGTAAGGGCCTCCTCACA
The DNA here is from genome assembly GCA_034096865.1 of Theodoxus fluviatilis. Taxonomy (NCBI): domain Eukaryota; kingdom Metazoa; phylum Mollusca; class Gastropoda; order Cycloneritida; family Neritidae; genus Theodoxus; species Theodoxus fluviatilis. The sequence continues at coordinate 135,748 of JAWQFJ010000238.1, read as the reverse complement.
CGTGGCAAGTTGTGTTGAGAGGACGGACACGACATTTCCTTGTGTCCGGCAAAACGCTAAATGAGAACTGGGGTGAAAAAAACAAAACCAGACGAGGGTATCGCCCGGAAACGTGCCCTGGTCAAGCGCGTTGTAGTCAACAACGGTATGTACTGGCCACTTGGTGTGTTGATATTTGTCGTTCCAATTTTCCCCGTAACATCGGGCTCAAGGTGATATTGCGGGTTCTTTTTCGATTTATAAGTTATTCACTCCGCTCTCCGCCCAGACATTCAACACGGGCTTGGTGTATTTTCTTCAAGCTCATGAGTCCGCTGCGCTCCTTGTGACGACAACAGATAATTCGAATTAAACGGTACACATGAGAAAGATACAGTGATGTAGAACTGTACTAGAACTTCATTTCAAGACATCATGACACCAAACTGACAGATGAGGTAGCAACAGCCGCATAAATTCCAAATATAGCGTGATGAGGCCGCCGTTTGGACTTTGATGGAAACATCTTTACCACTACATCACAGGCAGGAACCCATCTGATTGGCTGTTCGAGGGAGTGTCCAAGGGAGTGTCCGACGAACGTGAAAAATAGTACGTATTACTATCGGCCAGACATTCGACAGAACATTGCTTTTGAGACTTGCGAGCGCGACATTCCCTATGGAGACAGGAGAGTTGCCAGAAAGGTTTTCACGTGTGAGGAGGCCTGGCTTGGTCTGACTACATACAAAACGAATTCCTGTGTAAATACGCATGGCACGTCTATGCTTGCACTGTGGTCTTGACATGTATCGATTACGACCCACGCCCAATGAAAATAGCAAATTGAAAGTTTTCGATTTCTTGTTAAATTGGTAATCATACATATATCGATTTTGCATGAAGGTGATTCATATGGAATACAGTCACCAGTTTATTATTAGTTTGTACCAATCGGTGTCACGTGAACTAGGCGAAGTTTCCGTCTCCGATTAAATCCTAAAATCCCAAAATTTGTTATTTGGCGGACTCTCGATCTTCACCTCCCCGCGGATGTGCTCCTATTTCAGTTTGGAGTGATATTCAGCTCGTGCAGGATGAACAAGGAAGATCGAATGTCTCATCGTTTACTGCATGCTCGCTTGTGTGCATGTCTGCGCACGCGCTCCTTTGCATGTGCTTGTGTGAGTGTATGTGTGTGCGCGCACACCTTCCTGTTTGTGTGTGTATTTCTCTGTCTGATTTTGTTAATCTGTCTGCCTTTCTGTTTGCATGTGCATCTCTCTCTCTCTCTCTCTCTCTCTCTCTCTCTCTCTCTCTCTCTCTCTCTCTCTCTCTCTCTCTAGATTAGGTCTTACAGTAAATATGGAAAAAAACGACAGTTGTTGTATTTCGATCAGATGGGTACATGGCTTCGCATGAGAAATGACATCTCGGTAATGATGACCTTGAAATAACAAATGAGTACAAATATTAAATTTACCCCAAAACTTTGCTGTCGCACTGCTTAATCTGATCTAGCCTATAGGGCTAGATCAGCTCTCGCCCTTATGAACAAAACTTTAAGAAAACCTGTATATGTACCTTCAAACGTATTTTTCAAACGTTTTGATGCCCAGATTCAGCCGATTTTGTTATACGGAGCAGAAATATGGGGAGTTAATGATTGCGAAAAAATTGAAACTGTACATTTACATGCAATCAAGTCATTCCTAAATGTGTCATCTCGAACTCCTAACTTAATGTGTTATGGTGATATGGGGCGTTTCCCTTTGTACATCAGTGCTGTATTACGCAGCGTTAAATATTGGCTAAAAATCCTTAGAATATACATAGATAGACTAGACAAGTCTACCAAATGATGCTAAATCAAGCACCACATTATACAACATGGGTTTCGAAGTTGAAAAATATTTTATTTGCATTTGACTTTGAAAATGTTTGGAAACATCAAAACGTGGATAATGAACGTGTATTTGTAAGGCAACTCAGAGACAGAATGATTGAGAGTTTTTGTCAACAATGGAAAAATGATCTGTATAGCAGTGACAGGTATTCTTTCTATAGGAAAATAAAAAGTAAGTGTTATGCTGAAAAGTACTTCTTTAGTATAGACAGAAGGGTGTTCAGGGATGTATTTATCACATTTCGAATGGGCATAACCGAGTTGTACATCCATAAACTTAGATACACAAAAGACGCTCATGTAATTCTTTGTCCATTATGTAGAGAGGAAGATGAAGACGAACACCACTTTTTATTTGTATGTCCTGCTCTGCAGGACCTACGTGAACATTATTTGTCTATTCACGTAGAAAAAGGTTGTCAAAATCCTGAAAAGACTTTTCTGAGTAATGACAGCGAGACAATATTAAGAGCTACTAGTATTTACTTATATAAAGCTTTTCAACGAAGATCTTACGCTGTAACTCTACCCGAAAGCAACGATTTTTATTTTGATTAACGTTGGTATAGCATGTTGCAGCTCACTGTCACAGATATCCACCAGATGTGAAGGTGTAAGATATATGTATGCCATTGAAATAGGCCGGTGGCCTCTTCAATAAACCCTTCGTTCGTTCTCTATCTCTCTCCCTCTTGTTACAAGTTGTCCTCTGAGTCTAGGAGTATCTTGATTAATCAATTGTTGGATGAGGCCTCACTTGCACACATAACAGTCACTGCCTTCATTCGCGCTGTCTCTTTCTCTCAAAACCAGAAGAAGGGATAATGAGAAATCAATTAGTAATGCTTTAATCAAATAAGGGCAAACTATGATATCTTCATTCAAAAATCAAGCACAAACAAGAAAAATATTTATTAATAGGTCAGCATTAATTAATGAATGTTAAAGTTTATCATCAGTTCCACTTGGATGACCTATCTCATGTGTCTATTGAAATCGCTCACCAAATGTTCGTCGATGAAACAATGTTCCTATAACACAAGTCCACTGACTTTCAAGTCCAGAAGTTGCCGAGGAATGTAGAGGTTCACAACAGTTACCGCTGAAGGGATAGCGGCAGCAGCACTGGTGGGCAGGCGTCTCTGATACGAGTTACAGGGGCAGAACTCGGTCTCTGGTCACAGCAAAAGGGGTGACGGCAGCAGTGTTGATGGTCAGGCACCTCTGAGACGAGTTGAAGGGCAGAACTCCGTCTCAGCAGGGACTTCGGGGCGAGCCTTGTGCTTCGCTTGCGTGTTCAGTCCGAAGTGAAGGGGCGACCGGTCCTCGGTCCTCGTTGCTATTGATGAACTCCAATGCTGAGGGGAAGAGCCACTCATGTTGCGACACGTCGTGGTGACCTGTTGACTCCACCCCCAGATCGGGAGGGAGCTGTGATCTCAGACTTTAATCCAGAATTGTGTCGGTGACACTCCCCCCTTAATTAAACTATTCCCTGGGAACTGCTGCGCCACAGTCTCTGACAGGACTCTCCCTTCATGTTCCACACGCCATGCTCGGCTGCACGGGGACGTTTGGGAAACCGTCCCATAGGAATGCTCATTACCAAACCGCGGCGGCACCCTGGCTTGGGAGCCTGGATAACGATGCTGCCCTCTCTAATCATTCCCTTCCACCGACCCTAATTTCAAAGTGAAACTCTCTTGAATTCACTTGGCTGGATTCACAAATGGAGGACCATCACACACACCCTCTCTCTCTCTCTCTCTCTCTCTCTCTCTCTCTCTCTCTCTCTCTCTCTCTCTCTCTCTCTCTCTGCCTTCTCTCTCGAGTGGCGCGCGCGTTGAAAAGCCGCGTATTCGTCGGCTCTGATACATTTCTGACAACGCAACAACGCCATGCCAGTTGCCGGTTTCCCAGCTGCTGTCGAAACGTTATTGTCATCCCTGCTTACCACCGGGAAAAATATCATCATGGAAAGTTGCCGGCGAACCGGGCAGAATTGTGGTTGTTCTGAGGTTCTCATAGCGAGACGGTCAGCCATTGCTTGTCAGCCACGGCGCAGAGCGAGGGACGTGGACAGAAAACCGCCGTCACAGCAGCGACGCGACCAGCGACGTACAGAGGAATTCAGAGCTGTGGGCAAACCCCATACTTCTCGCAATGTCCCATTTGAAAAATATTACATTTCATATGTCGCGAATATTGAATTTGAATCTATTCCTGTTGCTGCACGGAATGCACGAGGTACAACATCCACACCCGCTGATCAGAACGCCCCATCAGCTGTGACTTTTGACCTCCCCGACCAACACACTTACTTGGACAAAGGGAATGAAGAGGATCATTCCAGCCAGACACCAACAATTGATCCTGATAACAAGAATACTTGCTCCCTGGTGTTATTGACGTCCAGCGAGGCAACGACTGAGGACATCGGGGCGGCTGTCAGCAACTTCATGAAAGAGCTTAAAGAAGGCGTGTCACAATGCCGGCAGAACGTGATGGAAACGAGACGTGATACAGCTGCTGCCACTACTTCACTCGATGAGCCTCTGATACCGCACAGATTTCCCTCTGCACCACCACCAGGTGCAGATTCCGCCGACGAAGTCGACGGTTCCAAATCTGAGACTCCAACAGCTTCAACAGTTCGTGTTCGCCCACAATCACCAACACGGCATCATGGCAGGGTTGATGACGTCAGCAGACCGAGAAGGCAAAGCAAAAATAATCTGCATATAAACTTTTTGCGTTCGTCAACGCGCCGCGTCCGACTTCCCATTACTGGTGACCAGTACTGATGAAATGTACATTATGTTTCGTGGCAAACGCGTTCTCTACCATTTTGTAATGGGCCGGACTGGCCTATGCAATAAACTTACGGTTCAGTCCAGCTCAGTTCTCTCTCTCTCTCTTTGACTCAAAAGAGACAACGGTCTTTTTTGCTTTTTGTTTAACTCCTTTTGGCTCACAGGATAAGGTTGGTGAAGCAAATTGTGTTATTCCCAAGTCATGGAAAAAAAAGTTCTGGCACCTCAACGCTTTTGTCGTGACGGACAACTCGAAACGCATCGCTGTCATCCATGCCCTTGTACCTAGCATGCAGGATGTCTTGATTGGCAGAAGCTGTCAGCCGGATAATTGTGGGAATTTTGCTTGAATAATCGGTAGTGAAAAATAATGTTAATTAAAAACAAGAGATAGGAGTCAGCATCATCGTAGATCTATTTTTAATATTTTGATTGTTGTTCAATTCTCTTATTCCGCAAAGTACCATTTTAGCTTTTGATAACTACAACTTATGAGATTTTTATGTCCAGCTACGTGAGGCTTTGCTTTGAAATACACTTTGGGTGAATCAGCCGTATTTTCCAAGCGAGAGAACTGGAAAGTCACTTTAATATGTAAAGGATATTAGAGGTTATGTACGACCCAGCGTCACAGCCCGAGAGTGAAGATACTGCGCTCCAGGAAAGAGCGCAAGACAGAGACAGACGACACGTGTGCGAGCACGGATAACAGCGATTGTGTCCTCTGAGAATCTAGTCTCGAGAGTGAAGTTGTTATGGCAATGCTGATTACTGATTTTCGTCTCTGTGTATCGACCAGTGCGTGAATACAGTTTTTTTAGAAAACGACCACCGGATTTTGTGAACCTCGACTTTGGACGTTGCGAAATGAGACAAGACGCAACAGTACGTATTGCATGCTCTCTGAATGGCACGCACTGGATGCAGACTTAATGGTACGTAGTGAAAATTCCTACAGGTACGTAATCTATGCACTCTGAATGGAACATGCACAGTCAAGCGGCAGTGACATCACGCGCAACTATCAGTGCATGGCTTTCTCTTTGCCCCAGGCTGAGAAGCTTCTGGACAATGCCGCAATATACTCCTGACGCAGTTATTTCTGGATTGTGAGGATTTGGATCTTTTCAGACTTCCTTTTTATTCACTTAGATGATGACAACTGATAAGAGGAAAAACAGGAGCTGTTGAGCATGAACCGAAAGGGGATTCGCAAGTCGTTGAATATGCGTGAATAATCCAGTTTGCGCGCCAAGTGGAGAGTAGATGGTGTTTGACATCGCCCACGCAGTGGTCACCTGTCTAGCGTCTCTTTTGACAAACGAGCTACTTAGGAATGGCAACTCTGCGCACTTCCCGTCTGACCTATACTTAACCCAACCTCTGACGTGGACCTGGTAATGACAACGTCTCGCTATCACAACTGACGGGTAAATACCGGTGCTCTCGCTCGCGGCAGGACATTTAGAAAGTCACACGATATGCACCAAGGGTGGGTGGGTGCATGGCAGAGTAAGTGATGGTCTTCTGCAATTTCTTGGAAGGATTTTCATAAATAAATTTCGTCCCGAGGTCAGCGAAAAGGAGTAACACGGATACTGGAGGAGGTACCGAAAGCTGTGTCGCCTTGGGTTTCACTGAGGAGTGAGGTATCGAACGGCAGCTGCTGTATGATAAATGACACGGCAAGATCTGCTTTGGGCCTCCTCTAAGCCGTGCGTAGACAGAGCTCTGCATTAGCGCCAGACCTCCTTGACAGCGAGCTACAATCCAGATACGGAAAAGAGACAACATAAATAATGCCTTGTGTTTTTGTAATGTATTGTTCTATTACCGAAGAGTGCGAGACGAGCGGTCTTTTCGGCAGAAGTTCTTCGACGTCACAAATATATCTCATTCTTACGTGATTACTCGTGCGCACCCGTCGATTGTGATAGAGTCACATTTTGTAGTCTGGACTGTTTATGAAGAACATCTCCACAGGAATTGACAAACTTTCTTCCTTGGCTTTTCCTCCTCAATCCTCCTGCTCTCGCCATTTGTCACACCACCGTCAACTACGTCGCACGACGTAGATTAGTGTGTGGACGCGTAAACGGGTCATATTCAAAGGCGTGCATGGATTTTCATTGCATGTGTAAACTAGAGCTCACTGTTGGGCTTGTTCAGTTGTACTTAAAATTGTTATATATTTATTTCCCTCTTTCTCATGTCTTTTGCCTTGCTACATTAAATCAAAGATGGAAAGTTTTGGGCAGCTCTACTTCGCTCGAATGTGGAAGAAGACTTTCATGGCACACCCTTGTCTGCCGTGATTTTGATGCTAGCTATTGCAATAAAAAAGACGTCTCTAGCTCTGTACACGAGAGTTCAAAGGCAGAGGCTTCAAATGCACTATCTGAGAACAACTCTCACAAGTCTGCTTGCATTCTTACGGAAATGCTGGACGTGCTTGCGTTTAAACCGGCGCAAAAACCACGTTTTACTCCCTGGTTTCCAACCACTCTTATTACAGTCCAACAACATTGCAACTCCCTGAAAGACCTGCAACCAGGTTCCAGACAAGAGCACCAGAGTTAACTGTCCGCTCCGGCCCTGACAGATGCCAGATTTTATTTCCAGTGGGGAAAGGTCTAAAAGAGAGGAAATCTGGAGAAAGAGCATTTGCGATGACAGGGTCTAGGCCCCGGAACAACATTCCAGAACAAAAGTGGCGTTGCCATCTCTACAGGCTTTCAAATCCTGCCTGAAGAGCCGTTTATTTGATACATAAATCTGCTGAGCGCTTCGAGCACGCCCTTGCATGTGAGACTGGCAATATACGAGAGCCAAATGCATACATTAAATAAAGCGAGTTTAATGCTTTACAGGGGATACAAACGTGGATTTTGCGCAGCTTCCAAGGCTACATCCACTCTTCCCAGAGAACGGCGACCTCAGTAACACGAGTGCCGAGCACCCTCACCGCGGAAAGGCGACAGTGCGTGGGCGATGAAAAACTGCTTCGATGGCGACATCTTGCAAGTTCCACAGCACAAGTCACAACTGTCGAGTCGCCAATCCTCTCTACAATTTAACTCTCTACCTACATCAAAGTGATGGAGGCCATTAAAGTATACCTGCCGGTGTTCGTGGGAGTAGAGATCGGTGATAAGTGTGAGTGGGGGGAGTGGGTTGAATGGGAGATGGGGTTATGGTGAAATGAAATGGGGGTAGGGGGTGGGGTGGGCGAGGAGGGAGGAGCAGATAAAGGCAGTGACTGAGACGACTACGTGACCAACAAGGATGGCCCTGTCATGTCACACCTTTATTTATCGCCAACATTCTACTTCCAGTACAGTAAGCAGTAAAAATCCCGGAGACGAAAGTTGTATAGCGTGCCACCCACATTTGATTAAACTGAAAACTGAGAATGTTCTTTTGTCGTCGCTAACAGGTAGATAGAAGCATGACGAAAGAAAATTAATATGAAAAATGTTATACGTATTCGTCTTTTGTATACTAGTCCTGCATATTTGACTTAAAATAGAAAGATAACAGAAACTCTGTAGATTAATTCAATCACACAAAGGACAACAAACTTTGGCGGCAGTTCTTTGTCAAATGACGGTGCGGATCTAATCGTGAGGAAGATAACAAAGTGGCAGTCCCGGAGGCGGTAGTCCGTCTTGCAAAGGGAATGGGGCACCGCACTTCGGCTCTCGTCGGAGCTTCTCGGCTCCTGACGTCTGCCCACGGAATCCGGTCCGCCTTACCTCGGTTTACAAGATGGATGATCGAGAGAGATGGGCAATGTTACAATTTACGAAAAAGAAACTCACCGCAAGTGTCTTTCCTGCCTCATTTCCTTCACAACATTGTAAACTGCTCACCTCATCCTCAGTTTCATTTTTCTCCACGTTGCCCGCCTTCTACCCTCTAGCTTCGTCCTTTCTGCTTTCTCGAACAGTCAAAAGTCAGTGATCGGAGAGGTAGGTACAATATGTTTGCAACTGTACAGATATTCGTGCAAATTTTTTATTTGAATAATAGAGATTAACAAACAAGAGAGACTACTTTTCGGTTAGTCGCACCGTCAAAATTCACAAACAAGACTTGTCAACGTCTGAAATGAAGTCTGTTTCACTCATGTGGCTACAACGAAGAACATCGCATAATTAAATGTGCTGCGAGGTCCTGTGAGGTCTATTAGTGGCATATTATATCACTTAAAACATGGAATTCAATGCTAGGGTCGGTCCGGGTGAACCACAAAATAAACGTCTGATTCGACAAGCATCCAACTGATTCTCTGTGCTTAATTTCGGCAAGTTTTCGGAGCCAAAATCTCCTTCAAGCCGTAGTGGTCAGTGAATGGCGGGAGGCTGGCTGTACAGAGGAGAGAAGAGAGCAGTTCGCACCCCTGACGTCCGGCCCCACTGACAACTACAAGGGGGCTACGCAAGAGGACTGGGTTTCTTCGATTGTGGTGGTCCATGACTCTCCCATCCCTGTTCCGTCCCGAATGATGCTGCCGAAACCCGCAAAGATTATAGGTTACACAAAGATAGCTCATGCCGAGCTTTTGCTATATAAAGTTACAAGACGCTCGGAAACGCAGCGCCCCAAGTGGCTAGAACTATGGGGAAGTAATCACAACGCTTAGAGACATGTAAAAGTGCTTGTTTGTCGACGCGTTTCTGATGCGTTCCGCTCATGTTTGTGAATACATTTACGGTGTAATGTGTAATAAAATGATTTGCTGCAATAATGGGGGTGTTTTGGCTTTGTTTTTTGTAGCAGGCGTTGTGAAATCGAAATATTTGGTTAATCGAAATGTGACCCTATAGTCCGTTTCAACATTGCTCTGTCAGTGGAGACAAAGATTATTCGTCTGCTAGCCATCTAGGTACATACGGTGAGGTTTGTTTACTTATCTTCTGTGGGTTTTGTGCAGAAAGTATACGTTAAAACAGTCTAATATGACTATTTTCGATTAGTTTTTAATCTAATTAATATTTTTGCATGCTTTAACGTGGCCGGATCTTTGGCATAACTCCCCGGGCGTGCGAGGTTAGTAGCGTCTCCACTGACAGAGCAATGTTTAAACGGACTATAGGCTCACGCGCATGCGCAGAACCATCCATTTCGATGAACCAAATATTTCGATTTCACAACGCCTGCTACAAAAAAAAAGCCAAAACACCCCCATTATTGCAGCAAATCATTTTATTACACATTACACCGTAAATGTATTCACAAACATGATCGGAACGCATCAGAAACGCGTCGACAAACAAGCATTTTTACATGTCTCTAAGCGTTGTGATTACTTCCCCATAGTTCTAGCCGCTTGGGGCGCAAAGTGTCTCGATCCTCACAACAATGAGCTAATGAGCTATCTTTGTGTAACCTATTATCTTTGAAACCCGCACAGACTGCTCGTATGTCGGACGCCGAGTGTTCAGGCAGGTTAAGGCACTGTTCTAAGGGTAGAGAAGAGTGTTTTCTTATCGTCGCCCGGTGCCCGATCATGCGCTCTTCAAGTGGCTGTCTGGTTTTTCCCACTATGCTTTAGGGCTTCCCTTTCGGTATCTGCTGATTAGAGATACCACGTGGCTGGAGCTGCAGCAGCAACTGCTTCTGATAGGGTGCTGGACGTTTCGCCCCAATTGCGACATTCGGAACGTCGTTTAGCTAAGATCCGGCCGCATTAATGTATCTGCGTTTTGTGACAAACGTCTTGCTCGGCGGTACTGTACTCCATGCACCTTAACGGTGCGCGTGATTCGGGTGTAATCTTAAGCTAAACGACGTTCCGAATGTCGCAATTGGGGCGAAACGTCCATGACCCCTTCTGATATAATGCAGGGCCTGGTTCGTGGCGACCGTGGTCTCCGTGCAGGTGATAACAGATGAAATACAGTGCATTATTCCAACTATTTCCGTGGATTCCGGTGCGGAGGACTTGCTGCGGACCAGCAGGCTCTTCAGGAAGGGTGGTTGTCCAGAGGCCAGTGTTGGAGGTGCTAACAAAATGTTGGAAGTTTCCGAGTCCGCGTCCTAGTTTTTCCGCTCCTAAAAGTATTCCACTACGTACAAGTCTCGGCTGGCACCAGGTTCATTGTCTCGTCGGACGAAGGGGTTGGTTGCGTCTCTGGCTGAACGCTCGTCCGAAATGGATGCTGATGGCCTTACTACTACAGCTGGAGGTACTGCTGCTGCTGCTACTACTACTACTACTACTACTACTACTACTACTACTACTACTACTACTTCTTCTTCTACTACTACTACTGCTGCTGCTGCTGCTTCTGCTACTACTGCTACTACTACTACTGCTGCTACTACTACTACTGCTACTACTGCTGCTGCTGCAGCGGTCATCGGAAAAGCTTCTCCTATGTGTTCCGCACAGAAACTTGATGAGACATGGATCCTTTTCTTTTATCGGCCCAAGACTCCGGAATGCACTTCTGGAAGGACTGAACAAGTCACACAGTCCTGGTAATTTTAAGAAGGTTTTGAAAATGTACCTATTCTAGTTTTCATTGTTAGCGCCTTGAGCATACCTCCGCGTGAAAAAGGCGCACATCAGGAGCGGATATATACATACACTACTACTATTACTCACAGACACGCACGAAAAAGTGTTTAGTCTTGAAATGCTTTTATTGCACATAGGAGTTGTGATTGCTGGTGTGCATTTTGGCTCAAGTTTCAACTGTTTTGTTAACGGGGGCGAAGATCCCCTTTTTACCATGCAGAAATGTTCTCAAAGTCGTGAGCTTATTTTAAGAGGATACAAACACACACACACACACACACACACACACACACACACACACACACACACACACACACACACACACACACAGAGTTCAGTTCAACATACAGAGCCGAAACCCTGCGATGGAACAGACAGAAAAAATGTAGAACCACGGGCGAGTATGTGTATGTATGTGTGTATACATGTATATTTCGACTGTTAGAGAGAGAGAGAGAGAGAGAGAGAGAGAGAGAGAGAGAGACAGAGACAGAGACAGAGAGAGACAGAGAGAGACAGAGAGAGACAGAGAGAGACAGAGAGAGACAGAGAGAGAGAGCAGAGGAAGAAGCAGACGAGAGAGAGAGAGAGAGAGAGAGAGAGAGAGAGAGAGAGAGAGAGAGAGAGAGAGAGAGAGAGAGAGAGAGAGAAAGAGAGAGAGAGAGAGAGAGAGAGAGAGAGAGAGAGAGAGATAGAGAGATGAGAGAGAGAGAGAGAGAGAGAGAGAGAGAGAGAGAGAGAGAGAGAGAGAGAGAGAGAGAGAGAGAGGGCGGGCCTCGCTGAAGCTGGCGTCTCTTCTCGCCTTGGATGAAACTGCCACCTCTGTCCCTGCCAGATACGTCCCTGTTTTCATTTGTTTTCACCTCGTAGCAAAATGAATGTCTGAAATATGGAATATACAGAACAGATGAATGCCTGAAATATGGAATATACAGAACAGATGAATGTCTGAAATATGGAATGTGCAGAATAGACGAATATATGGAATGTACATGACAGATGAATATCTGAAATATGACATTACATGAGCATCTTTTGCTCAGAATCAGTAAACATGTAGCGTTTTCCCTAATCTGTTTTCCCTTTACAAAATATTGATTAATTTCTTCAACATTATTTGACTTACTTTGTTTTGAAATGAATGATAGGGCACGAAACAAAATTACTATTTGAAACGATCATGCATTTTTATTTCATTTTGTTGGCTTGTTCATTTGTTTGTCCGTACATTCATGCATTCCTTAGTTCGTTTATTGATTCCTTCTGTGGTCAAATCCGTGGTGTATACTCTGATTATTTTGTTTATTCTGTTGCATATTATTCCATTTCTTTATTCATTCATTCGACCATGCTATCTTTTATCCCTTTGTTAATTTGATTATCTATTTATTCACTTATTCATCTTTTTAATTCTTCATTCATTCATTCTACCATTCGTTCGTTCACTCATGATTTTTTAAACTAGGTCATTTATTCGTTCATTCATCCGTCCATTCACTAATCCACCCAGCCATGCATTCATCCTTGTATTTGTTCATACGTTCATGCCCCAAGCCAGCATGAGGTGAATGGGTGCATTGGAGACCGAGAAACTCACAGCTGGAAGTCGATTGATGCGGGGGCGCGACAGGGGGACGGCTTGGGAGCGCTAATCTCCGATCTACATGCAAATGGAAGGAGGAAAAGGCTCTCGTTGGCCTCACTTTTTCCAGGGGAAAAGCATGGGCGGCGGATTATCTCTCTGATTGGATCAGACCCCAATCACCTTCCCACACTGACCGGGACGGGCGGCTGGGGACAGAGACTGATGTGGACAGTCGACGCTGGAACCTCAGCGAATGGCAATTCCTCCACGGCGGCTTCCGGACTCGCGGCACGCCACAACAGAAATTGGGAGACGCCATCTTTCACTCGTAGGCGTCAACGGGCAAGTCAGTTTTCAATCCATCATGGCCGCCG
>JAWQFJ010000238.1:102565-117565 GCA_034096865.1 Theodoxus fluviatilis | reverse complement strand
CATGTTTCTCTTTTTCAATAATTTTCCTGCTGAGACAGGAAACTAGGTAAGAAAATAGAAGAGGACTCATTTTGCAGCCCTGCTTCAAGCCCCGGCAGCAATCGAAGGAACCTGATACCCCCTCCCGGCATCTTACACAGCATCTTACAGTATCTTACATTGCTTTGATCATGCCGCACATTCTACCCCGAACTCCGTAAAGTTCCAAGACCTTCCACAGAGTTTCCCTATTGACGGTGTCAAAGGCTTTTTGAAAATCAACAAACAGAGCATACACTTTTTGGTGTCTATGTAGATACTTCTGTACAATGCTGGAAAGAACGAATACATTGTCGACAGTGGAGTATCGTGCTCTTCGTAAATGAGCTCATTTTCATCTGTCCAAGCCTGCAGTCTCCCTTTCAATACATGCAGGAATACTTTGCTTAAAGTACTGCACAGGGAAATTCCTCTATAATTGTCTGGAATATTTACAGGACCTTTCTTATGAATCGGGACAGTTAAGGAATTGCACCATGAAGATGGAAATCGGCCTTGACTAAATATTGCATTGAAAAGCTTTAACAAGTGTGGTAACAAGATAGGTCCAGTGCACTTTAACATCTCTGACTGAACACCGTCTATGCCCGCTGCTGTGCTTGTCCTGAGAGATCTGATAGCTTCGGCAACCTCGGAAGTGGTTATATCAGAGTTCAGTACTGTGTCATCAGTAGTACCGAGTGGTCTATGACAGATTAAGAGAGAGAGAGAGAGAGAGAGAGAGAGAGAGAGAGAGAGAGAGAGAGAGAGAGAGAGAGAGACGCACCCACACACACGCGCATACACACACACAAACACACGCACGCACGCGCGCGCGCACACACACACACATACACGCACGCTCATACACACGCGCACACGAACGCACGCGCGCGCACGCACGCACATACACACACATACACACTTCATCCATCAAAGGCAAGAGGATCACTTCTTCATCCTTTCTATCAATGACACAGGTATGATGGGTCCGCAGGTGACTGATAAGGTCTGCACAGGCTGGAATACCCCGCACATGTTGAGCACACACTGGGGGATGAGGCAGTAGAGATGCTGGCAGCTCTGGCCTTCCTTCAGGTTCTCTTTCTCTCTGCTGCTGCAGTCCTCCTCTCCTCCGCTACCAGCGAGGCTTCAGTCACCCTGCCACGCCAGGAGGAGCGATCTTGTGCCAGTCACTCCGAAGTGTCCACGTCGATCGGGCTTTGAGGGATCCTGAAAAGGGCTGCTCAGTCGATGAGGCGGCTGCTTAACTCCACTCTCTCTCTCTCTCTCTCTCTCTCTCTCTCTCTCTCTCTCTCTCTCTCTCTCTCTCTCTCTCTCTCTCTCTCTCTCTCTCTCTCACTACAATCAAGGACCAATGCAAGTCATGACTTATCCATCCATTCATTATCATCTAAAGTCCCGAGGCGATGGGGGAATAGCAAGTAAATGGTGCGATAATGAATGGGTGCAGTTGCATTAGACTTTGATTGTAGCGAGGGAAAGTTGCGCAGATCCTAAACTTCACTCTCTCATTTCTGTCCTATCTACATCCATTGGCGTGATGGTGGCATGACAACTGGAGACAGGTGGGGGTGCAGTGGATGGCCAAGGCATCCCATGTGTCTTGCCATGCCCTAGGCATTCCACAATGCCTGCTAGTATTCACCTTTCTGCCTCTTGAACCATTCAAGGGGTTTCCTCCGCCCATTTCGCCGAGTCCAGCGTTCACATGCTGAGGCAGACAAGCCTTAGAATTCACCGACGGTACAAGAGCCATCGGCTACTGGTTTAACCCGCCAGTAGAAGCCGTTGCCCGGGTTTTGGCCGCCGCGTATGCTACTGCTACTTCAAGTCATGTACAGGTTGAAACCAGAGTGCTGGCGGGGGTGGGGGTGTGTGTGGGTGGGGGTGTGTGTGGCGGTAACAACCTACTTCACTAGGACAGAACTACGTCCCTACTAGGGCACACGACGTGTTTGCCTTCCCTAGACACCCCTCCCCCCCACTCCACCTTCCCACCACCACCACCACACACACACGCACACGCACAAGCACACGCACAAAGTTTAACGACACACACCAGTGACCGTACGCCCTGAGCGGTGGGAACGAACACCTGCAGTTTAGTTCTGCAAACATAATGATGAATGCCTCTCCACTAAAGCAAACCAGGAATCACCTATGGACACGCTTGCATTCTTAGCAAAGAAACAAAGGCTGGTCTAACTCGAACTCGAAAATGTCACTATGAAGGTCTGAGGACCTTCTAAATGTGAACTCAGCACTACAAAGCATAAACAATGAAGTGGAGACTGGTAACACAAAGTGGAACTAAGCAAGATTTTGCTGAGCATTCTTGCTAGTGAAGAAGACTCCTGTCTTGTATCCAGCTAGAGAACAGGTTTGCATTCGCGTGAGATTTATCTTTCTCTAAAGAAATATACTCTCATCGATCCTTGCTATATTATACATTTATAATTTAAATGTTCCTGTAAAAAGCTGCAACCGTTTATCGCAATCAAACACCTTCTCACTACTCAAGCTATTACTATCCTTGTCTGTGCTCTTATTCTCAGTCGCCTAGATTATTGCAACGTTTGCTGGCTGTCCCGCATATCTCACTGATAAACTTCAAAGAGTGCAAGATGCTGCAGCTCGACTCATCTGTAAGTAAAAAAAGTCAGACCATCTCACTCCTCTCTTCCGCTTTCTCCACTGGTTGCCCATTAGTGCTAGAGTCCAATACAATATTGCCTGTCTTTGCTACTATTACTTCACTGATTCCCTTCCTCAACATCTCTCTAAACCCATGCGCACCTACACACCAGCTAGACAGCTACGCTCTTCCGCAGACACAAGAATCCTCAGGTTCCCGGAGGACCCTCCAGTTAAAACAAAATTTGGTGAACGCTCTTTCTTTTATCAGGCTCCCTCTATCTGGAATGACCTCCCCGCCTCTGTTCGTCACTCTACTTCTCCCTCGACCTTTCGCTCTGCTCTCAAGACTCACCTCTTCTTGAAATCTTTCCCTGACTCTAAGTTTCTTCCTCTTCCTCCCCTCACTGTTCTCTTTGTACTAGCTTGCCTAAGCCCCCTACCCCCCTCCTGTCCCTCCTCCCCCTCTCCCCAGTTTCATGGTTTAACGGTGACGCTGTACATCAGTTTTGTCGAATGTCTGAAGTGAATGTCTGATTCTTAGGTTATTAAGTTTATTAAGTTGTGCTTGAGGTGATTGACTGTTATTTTATATTGTAATGGTTGTGTATGTATGCGCCTTGAGCATGTCTGAACTCATTGGGAAGGCGCTTTATAAATCCACACATTATTATTATATGAAATCGTGTAGATGAAGACGATATGATGAAATAAAATGTAGCTGGTTTGTTCAACTCTGCAGAGAGAAAATAATTTCTTTTTAGATAAACAGCCTGAGACATGTCGATGAACATACGCTATGAAAGAGAGAGGAATGTATTGATCATGTTTTATGAGTATTCCATTGTTTCAACCGCGATGCGAGTTGCAGCAACGAGTTGTTAGTGAATATCTCATTATTGTTTACCTTGTTCAAATGAGCGGTCGGCCTTTGAAAATCTCTCTCTCTCTCTCTCTCTCTCTCTCTCTCTCTCTCCTCCCCTTTGGCTGCAGGAGTTTCGTCTAGTGCACAGCACAGCTGTCTCATGCAGTGCGGCTACTCCACCAGCCAAGTGTTGCGTGAAGGTGGTCTGTTACTTAAGGTAAGTCCCAGCTTGCGCCAGGAAAGTAGAAGCAGGACTCAGGCGTGAGTTTTCTACAGGATCTTCATTCCATGACTGGTCAGCGCTTACAGCATTCACTCGTGCACCCACAGCGGTCACTCGTGCTGCTCAGGTTGCGCCTCAACACGGCTCCCTATACAGCCTCCCAAGCGCTCTCAGCTTCCAGTGACGTTTCCCTCCCATGCATACGCTTTTAAGTAGTCTCGTGCCGGGGTTCGGAAACATTCTAAGCGATTTCTGCATTGCCACGTCGCCAAACTAGAGGGGACGCCCACCCACCCCTGATCGACAAGGACGAATCAATGGTCAGTTCGCTACTGCGCATTGGGATGGGAATTTTCCAATCCCGAGACCTCTGTATTGCCACATCGGCATAAACTGGAGGGGACGCCCGCCCGCCCCCGCCCGCCCGCCCCCCTGACCGACAAGGACTAATCAGTTGTCAGTTGGCTACTGCGTATTGGGATGGGAATTTTCCAGTCCCTCCCCAGCATTCTGCTGACTAATTCTGACCCCCTGACCCTCTGCGTGCTGACAAAGCAGAAATCGCCTCCACCCTCTCTCACAGACAAAGGGGGAAAGTTCCTGAACCTTCTGTAGGCATCTAACATTACATTCACAACACAAGCAAGAGGAAGATGTAACCTGTACTGTAATGGGGAAGTGGGTTTTCGGAAGTATCTCACCTGAGAGAGACTTGGTTTCTGCTGGTTGGTAGTCCAACGACTGTATAGAAATGGAGGCTGGATGGGAGTTGAATTCTGCCCTAGGGGTGATGAGCGGTGTTCGCTCTGAGATATGAGTAGTAGTCAGAAAAGGTGGGTCGTGAGTTGGTTGTGAGAAGATAGCTATATTAGAGAGAGCAAGAAGACAGTGATCAGTCTGCATTCGGAGAGGGCAAGAGGACAGAGATCGGTCAGCCTACTGAGAGGAGACGATAGAGATCAGTCCGCCTACTGAGAGAATACAGAAGATAGAGCCTGCTGGGGGAGAAGAAGAGAGAAGAGGAGGGCGAAGCACCAAAGAGTGAAGCAGACGAGAGTGGAGGAAGGCGAAGCACAGAAGAGAGAAGCAGACGAAGAGAAGAGATCGACTCCACACACAGCAGAGACGGGCAGAGAGAGAGAGAGAGAGAGAGAGAGAGAGAGAGAGAGAGAGAGAGAGAGAGAGAGAGAGAGAGAGAGAGAGAGAGAGAGAGAGCGGGCAGAGTTGGAAGGTTGGTGCGAGAGTTTTACACAGGTCGATAGTTTTTACTTGTCGAGGGCTGACCTACGTGCTTTTATGTTTTATATAAGAAGGCTGACCGACATTTTACTTGTGCTTTTTCATTTTTCCCGTTGGGAGTTGAGTAGGTGAAGAGTAGGCCTACGTGTAATTTTATAAGATTGGATTATTGAGGATGTTGTGTTTGAACCATATACCAATGTAACATTATTTTTATTTTTATTTTTATTTTCTACCCCTGTTACGGGCATGTTTTATGTTGAAATATAAAGACTTGTAAGTAACCCGGGACCTGTTTTATTTCGTTTTTGTGGATCCCCGAAACATGTACCCATCCACCTTGTCTTCGACAGCAGCCCTGGCGCTCCAAGAGGAGGGGTTGTCGAAGTCTTGATCCTCTTTAAACCACCCCCCCTTCCCCCCTCCCTCCCCCCTCCCTCCCCCCCCCCCCCCCCCCCCGAGTGTTTTGTTTTTCGTTTGAGTAATTTATATCATATTGTAATAGGCCGGTGGCTTGAACAATACACTTTTCGTTCGTTCGTTCTCTCTCTCTCTCTCTCTCTCTCTCTCTCTCTCTCTCTCTCTCTCTCTCTCTCTCTCTCTCTCTCTCTCTCTCTCTCTCTCTCTCTATGTCTGTCTCTCGTAATGTTCTGTGGCTGACTACGTCCGCAAACACGGAAAGCATGGGATGCAGATGATACCTGGCATAGCGGAAATAATTATATTCCCTCTTATTTGCTGATGACATAGTGCTCCTATCCACCATTCTAATAGGATTACAGTGTCAGATCAATAACTTACATGTGGTATTAAAAAAACTTGGTCTAACTGTCAATACTGACAAGACCAAGATAATGGTATTTTGACGTGGGGGACACTTGGCACGAGGTGAGAGGTGGAGTCTAGGCAGTACAACTCTTGAAGTTGTTAATTCATATGAGTACTTAGGCTTGGTTCGTCTTTACTACAAATTGTCCATTGAAACAGCTCTTGACGACCAAGCAGTTAAAGGCAAGAAAAAACTATTCAGTTGCTGAAAACCATGTGGCGCATCCATAGTCTCAATACATGTGTGTACTTTAATTATTTGATGCCCAGATATTACCTTCTCTTCTCTATGGTGCAGAACTATGGGGTCTTACAGGCCGAGACAATATAGAAAAAATACACATGTTTGCCTGTAAGCGATTCCTGAACGTAGATGCAAGATCTCCCAACACTATTGTATATGGAGAGACAGGTAGATATCATTTATTTGTACATTTTGCCATTACAGCCATAAAATATTGGTTGAGGCTGTGCAAGATGCCGGCAGACAGGCTCCCAAAGCAAGCGTATCTTATACTGACCTCTGCAATATGCAAAAATGACTGGTCTAATACTGTAGAGAAGCTTCTGTCAAAAATGGGTTTTGCATATATCTGGAAAAACGACGGTTCTGCAAATGAGAGAATCTTTCTGAGAACTCTTCATCAAAGACTTCGAGACTGCTTCTACCAGGACTGGTCCTTCAGGCTAAATTATAGTGAACGTTTCTCTGTACACAGAAGATTAAAAAATACCCGTAAATTTGAATGCGAACATTATCTGAAAGATATCAACATACAGAAATTTAGAGATGTCTATACAAGCCATGCTTGATGAAACGTACCCCCAGGAAGCATGGATAAGGGCCTACACAGATGGGTCAGCCACAGATGCAGTCAAGAGAGGGGGAACTGGAGCATATATCCAGTACCCAGATGGAAAATGGCAGGCAGAGGCAATACCGACAGGCCTCCACTGCACCAACTACAGAGCAGAGGTTGAAGCCCTGATCCATGCTGCAAATACCATCAGCAGCAAAACAGACCTTGACGGAGACTCCCAGGTAGTCTTCCTCACAGACGCACTCTCCGTCTTGGAGGCAGCAACAGCAAGCAAACTGCCTCAACTCCTGAAAGCACTCCAAAACATCACATGCTTCAGGATTGTACTGCAGTGGATCCCCTCACACTGTGGAATACATGGAAATGAGGAGGCGAATAGAATGGCAAAGCTGGGAGCTGAAGACCACCAAGAAGAGAACAGAGTCACCCTTCTAGAAATGAACACCATGGTGAAGGCCCTGTACAGAACACCCCAGACAACGGACAGCTACCACCAACGGTCCAGACAAGAACAGGTGGTCATCTTCAGGCTGCGGACAGGGCACACTAGACTCAACTACCACATGCACAAGAGATTCAGACTTGTGCCATCGGCTGACCAGACGGCTGAACACATTCTGCAGGAATGCAAGAACCACCGGCTGCTGCGAGAGGACGTTTGGCCAGAACCAGAAAGCATTCAGGAAAAGCTGTACGGCAGGGTGGAATCTCTCCAGAAGACAGCCCATTTCATCCTTGACTCTAAAATCCAAGTGTGATGGCGTTCGAGAAGAAGAAGAAGAAAGTTTAGATTTGGGCTCTGTGAACTAGACACAAGCTAGCGATATAAGAGTGATAAAGCATCAAATATGAATTGTCCATTCTGTAGAAATGAAGCAGAGAACGAAAAGCATTTTCTGTTTGTCTGTAACACATATCGCGAAGCACGAAAGAAATACATAGAAAAACATATAACGAGAATCAATCATATGAGACTGACAAAATTGCTAGACAGTAATGACATCAGGAAGGTGAGAGATGTTGCAATGTACATTTACTATGCTTTGAAACTACGCAACCAAATGGTTGAAATGATATCAGACCCTGTAGATATGTGATGCTGTACATACATTCTCCCACTGTTACTTCATAACTCAAACATGAACACTAATCAAAAGCAACTGCAAATACTTAGAAATCCAACTCCACGTTGTATACATAATCAGGTCTCCTATACACTTTTCCATTGAATAATCACTGTACATTATAACTTCGATGCTGTTTTAAAACGTGCACACATGAATGTAATCGTGTAATTTTATACTGTGGGGCGTCGGCCGAAATAAATATGAAGTCTGAAGTCTGAAGTCTGAAGTCTCTTGTAATGTTCTTTGGGGTTTCACAGATGTAGCGATGACTTCCGATATCAATTGGATTCAAAAACATGCTGTTTATTCAGCCATTTCTGTCACAGGGAACTCTACAAAACTACATGATAAGAACCACCCGAAAGAACTACTTTATCCCAAGAGCAATTTGTATTTTTAATCAGGCAGGGCGTGTGATGGAAAAAGAGAAGGATGAGAGAGAGAGAGAGAGAGAGAGAGAGAGAGAGAGAGAGAGAGAGAGAGAGAGAGAGAGAACGAACGGTTTATTGAAGAGGCCACCGGCCTATTTCAATTGAGAGAGAACGAACGAACGAATAAACGAACGAACGAACAAGTTTATTGTCTAGGCCTGCGGCCCATCACAAGTACATTTATACCCTTTAGTTTTACAACGTACTCGTAAAAGGTACATTCTCTGTATATGCTGTACCTCTGTGATTAATTGTAATGTACAGTATACGCTGGGAGCGCTACGATGTACTTTTGTTACGATCTTTGCTCAATCGAGGAAAAGGACATTTTGCATATCTTGTAATGTTGCCTCCCTTCTCTTTAACGCCTGGTAAAGGTAAGTGGCGACCCCTCTTATCACATTTGTATCGCTATCACAGAGAAGTTGTACGAATGGATCATCGCTTTCTTCTCTGACATATGGTATAAGGTATCTGATTCGTAAATCATTCAACGCTGGACAAAGTAAGAGAAAGTGCCTTTCGTCTTCCTCTTTTTTCCTACAATTGGGACACAAAGTTTCATAATTATCTTTGCTATACCTATTCTTATGGATGGACAACTCACTTATTCCCAATCTGAATCTGATCATGCAGTCTCTAAATATTTTTGGTCCAGCTCTGACAAGTATCTTTCTGCTCCAAAGACAAGCTTAAATGCTTTGTATACGGTATATCTTGGACTCGTACCTAACTTAAGCCACCACTGGTATGTAAATTCTTCGATGAGTCTTCCTCTTAATGTTTTCCAAACTACACGTTCGTTGGCTGCTGTATGTGATGTCCAGATATCTGACAATCCATATTTAGTAAAGATACATTTGATCTTGGAGGCTTTCCAAGTTATTCAACACAGACATGTACACAATACATTGGTACCTATTAGTTTCCATTTTGAGTATTCTAAACCAATATTTGACAGACCTCAGTACCGCATTGATATGTTAAGGGTATCTTCCCGTTTCCCCGTAAACCAGAACATTGGGAGTTCTAGAACTTACATTTAAATATTCCTTTAATGCCAACAGATGGACAGTTTCTACTATTTCGCAGTCATCGAATCCCCATACCTCTGATCCATACAATAGAATAGGCTGAACCTGTACATCGACAATTTTGCTTAGTACTTTGGGTGCCACATGTACCAGTTGTCGTAATGTCTTTATGATCTTCAAGACCGCAACTCTCTCTCGAAATGCCAAATCAGCTAGTACTGCGTTTGTACAGACCTTTGTCGACAATGTCACCCCGAGGTATTTATATGAAGATACTACTTCAAGTTTTTGTCCTCTCAAGTACCATTTCTCATGTCTTGCCATATGACCCCTCAAGCGGAATGACATCACCTTGGTCTTCTATGCATTCACACTCAAACCCAGCCTCTCGGCAGCAGCCTCGAGGTTACGTATTTGGTTCTGCAATCCTGGAACCGTATCCGAAAGCAGTACCATATCGTTCGCAAACAAAAGTACAAATATGTCTTCACCATTGGCAACCAATTGGACCCCATGCCTACACTTTTCTTGTATTTCTTTAGTTAGTGACGTCATCAGCAAGGAAAAAAGTAACGGACTCAATATGCAGCCCTGTTTCAAGCCGCCAGGACAGTAAAATAAGTCAGAAGTCATTCCGTCACACTTTACGCAACTATTCACACGTTTATATATTGATTGCAACATCCTCCCCATCTTACCAGTCATACCAAATTGTGCAAGAAGAACCTTCCACAAAGTCTGGCGATCAACAGTGTTAAACGCCTTAGTGAAATCAATAAATGCAACATAGTTTTTTATGACGAAATAAATGCCTCTGTACCACACTGTGTAACACAAAAACGTTATCAATAGTAGAATACCCTCTTCAAAAGCCCGCTTGTTCTTCCCCGATAATGTCATATGCTTCTGCCCACTGTTGCAATATGTTTTTCAAGATGTGGAGGAATACTTTGCTAAGGTTGCTAATCAATGAGATTCCACGATAATTGTTAGGATCACTGGTTGAACCTTTCTTGTGAAGGGGAACGATTATTGATTCTGCCCATTGACTAGGGAACACTGACTCTTAAAAGATACCATTGAAAAGCTTCAAAAGATACGGCAGTAGGACACCAGATGCAGTTTTGATCATATCAGCCAAGACACCATCTGTACTTGGCGCCTTACCTCCCCTGATGTGGCGAGTGGCGTCATTTATTTCAGTGGCTGTAATGTCTGCGTCTAACAAGTCAACATCAAAGCTATCCGAGCCTCTACCCTCTATCCTCCAAATAGAATTCCCCAATTCCGACTCAGAAACTGCAGCCACACTTATATTCTGAAAATGCCTTACCCAAACCTCAGAAATTATGCCAGTGGGGGTTCTGTGCCCACTACTGAGTATTTTTATTTGTCTCCAAAATTGCTGTGCATCGCTAACACGAGATGTTAATGTTTCAGTGGTCCTCCGTCTATATTCATTTTTCTTGCGCCGTAACAGCTGCTTATACGCTTTCCTACTGTCTAGATAAACTATCCTGTCTTCCTTTAGGCCTACGTGGCTGCTCATGAACTTGCGAAGATTTTTTCTGGCGATTTTCTTGCTAAACTTACATTCCCTGTCAAACCATCGGTGTTTCCGTTCTGCTGTCCCCCTGAACGTTCTTTTGAGAAAATCTGCCGCATTCACGAGCACATCAGTAATTTTCCTAGTAGTTTTGTCTACATCAAGATTTACATCGTACTCCAATTCATTCACATCGTGCATATTCAAACCATCCCGTAGATTATCAACATAAATTTGCGCAGACTGATTTTGCCAAATACTTTTGGTTTGAACCGATTCATTACACGACCCATTTCTATTATACCCTGCCTCGCATTCAAAAACTGCTTCAAGTCTCATGTGCGGGGATTAAATAGTCTCTTCCACATGCAAGGAGCGAAACAATTGTAGGCCTACTATATCTGTTGAGGCTATCAGGTAATCAATAACGCTGCTTCCGCTAGAGCTAACATAAGTAAATTTTCCTGAAGCTTCATTCAATAGACCGCTCATGCGCTATACAAAGTGACAGCAAAGACTGACCATACTCATTCATTACATCGTCATCATTTGACTTGTTATGTCTGACATCATAGTACTCAAGTCACTGTCGATCGCATTACTCTTTCTGGTTCTGGCATTTAAATCGCCGCACAGCGTGACGGCAACATCTCCATTTTTGTCTATCGTATATCTCTTATGCAGTTTTCCAGCATACTCATGCCATTCAAATCATCAATTAGCTCATAATAAGGTGAACCAACATGTGGTACATAAATATTAAAAAAGAGAACGTCTCTCTCGACACCAGAGTACCACTGACTTTAAACACAATACAATCATAATTACACTCTAGCCGAATGAAGTACCTTTCAATACTTGTATGAACTAAGCAAAGTATACCACCAGTACGACCACGAGTAGACAGTTTTTTTTGCTGGCAAAATATAGGGAACAAACTCACTGAAACGGTCAGAGAACTCTAAGTATTCAACGAAAGTTTCACACAAGCATATAAATAAAAATGATTGCAGAGACTGGATAAACTTCGGGTCATCAAATTTAGTAGGCCTAAGAATACCATCTACATTCCAAATTAACATCCTAAAGGTGGGCGAAAGTTCAACCGTTCAATTGAGAGAGAGAGAGAGAGAGAGAGAGAGAGAGAGAGAGAGAGAGAGAGAGGTGTTTCTGTGTGTGTGTGTGTGTGTGTGTGTGTGTGTGTGTGTGTGTGTGTGTGTGTGTGTGTGTGTGTGTGTGTGTGTGTGTGTGTGTGTGCGCGCGTGGGAGCGTTTGATACCTGGGTGGGTATTTCATTGGGTGGGTGGGTGTCAGTGTTTTTAATACACGTAGAAATGTAACTAATGTAGTGTCATGTATAATATTATGTAAACAAGATACATGTAACCTCTTTTAAACTGGCCGGTTTGAAGCGTAATAAATTCTCGTCCAAAGAGCAATAAAATATTATGTATTTATTGCATTGCATTGCATTGTATTGTATTGTGTTGTGTTGTGTTGTATTGTAATGTATTGTATTGTATTGTATTGTATTGTGTTGTGTTGTGCTGTATCAATCAAGCCCTCGCTCAGTTTTTTCCTCCTTTCTAGCCCCTAACTCCACACCTCTCACCTCACCTGGGTAAACAGTGCGTTGATCTCTCTTTATTCTTTCGCGAGACATGAAGCATTTCTAGTTGCGATATCGTATGTCAGGCGGAAACCAGTTCTGATACGAGCTTTCATTACAATATACCAAGCACATTCAAAGGCAACTGGGAGCCTGTCAACATGACTGTACCATTTTGTTAGTCTAACAAAGATTCGAACACACACTCCCGTTTCCATGGAATTCACGTCTGATCGACGTGGACTGATAACCATGTCATTTTAAACATTCCATTGTTCTGTACGTGAGAGGCGTGATAAAGCAGCACAGAAAAATGCATTCTGATTCAGTGTTACGACGAATTTAGGAAAGGGCTGAAGATTCCCTCAGATGATGATTCGTGCATACAGGTGAAACTGAAAGAACAAAGAAGAGCCTTGTGAATTTATAGTTTACACCTTCACGTTTTCAAGCAGTTAACCGTTCCTTTTCATTTTCCAAATACAGTTACTTACATCCTATAATTACAGGCTCAGTGATGCAAATAAGCGTGAACGAATAATCCGCATTTAATAGAAAGATAGAAAGACAACCCCCACCCCCAATTTCGAACTCGAGAAACAAAGGTCGGTCACTGCAGTTATGTCCCTTGGTAGGTGGCAGTGTAAGGGTGTTGTGTCATAAACTTCCGGGCTGGTCAGTATCACATGCCTGTTGGCAATATCGTCGATTAAAACTCGTTTCGTGATCACTTTATCCAGTCAGTCTTGGTATTCGTACCTTCAGCATGGACTTCTTCAGGAAAAAGCCAACTGTCCAAGGTATATTAGTCCCATCTTATAGCGGAACTTAGTGTTTGAGCTTTGTTATTTCGTCAAACTTCATCCGTATTCGTTATCACGGTGATGTCGCAACAACAGTCAGAAGTCGTTTGAAATATAATTATGGTTGATGTCCTGCTTTGTTTCCAACGAAGAATGACGTTCTTTCCAGCATATGCTTGTCATTCGTCGTGAGTTATTCGTCCTTAGAAAATTTAGTAACATGGAAGCGGCCGGTTTCGACGACCTCTGTTTCAGTGTTTGAATTCACCTGACACGACAGGTTATTAGAGACCGTTCAGCACCCAGACTGCGTTTGTATCATTGGCATTGTTGGCTGCTTGGTACTCGTATAAAACACCAAGGGAGATGTCAGAACTTTTTTCTACTACTTTCATATGGCTGTATCGGTATGGCTTGAACTGGATCGCTTTGTTTACATGAGAAAACTATGGCTGACTACTCTCATTTTTACGTATTGTTTCTTTTCAGAGCAAGTCAAGGCGAATGACAGGGTTCTCAGGAAACAACAGCGTGAAATGGGACGAGACAGAGCTTCATTGGAGAGGGAGGAGAAGAAACTGGTACTTCCATGTTCATTTGTCCCATTTACTCTGAGGCTTTAGATCTATGCCGATGTTGTTGGTCCAATGCTAGAAGATAGGCAACTAGTCGATACAGACAGAAATTAAGCAACTCATTCATAATGTATGTGGATCATCATTCATGTGAAGGCTTATTGTTGAGATTAGGCTTGCACTGTAGCCAAGACCTCAAATATTGTATTTTGAGATGTATTTGACACAATGTTGGCTTGCTTACTGGAGTGTTTTGATCTTTGATGTTTGTGTGTGTGTGTGTGTGTGTGTGTGTGTGTGTGTGTGTGTGTGTGTGTGTGTGTGTGTGTGTGTGTGTGTGTGTGTGTGTAAATGGGTATGGGTGGGTGGTTGTGTGTGTTTGTGTGTGCAGGCATGTGCACAACCAATAGACCACTTCCACTGCCATCTTGGAAACGGCGAATGCATAGACCCGCTCTGGATGTAAACACAGGATCTCTGTTCACGAATGAGTATACTTGGTGAATATTTATGATGCACCTACCTTTCTGTGTGACTACATTAGCATTGGTTCAACGTCTATGAATCATAGGTGCCAAAGCAAAACAAGCTTTTACAGGAACATTCCTTCCCTTCCATGTTGTGTAAAGTATAAAGATCTCAAAAGTAATTATCATACTCAGAGTTAGTGCTAGATTGATGTTCGGCCTGAAGGAAGTCTCTTTGACCCATGCAGCTGCGGTTGTGGATTGTGTTTTTGAGTGTGAGAAAGGAGAGCACTGAGGGTACATTAACCAATCTGTTGCACAATAAGGGAAATTTTGCATTTGGTAAATAGTCATTTTTAAAGATACTGTTTGTAAGATTTTATTATCACCATGGTTCATAGTTGAAGTTCACACTTTGTCATTTTGCATTTCATAAATCATTAGTCTGTTTTCTATTTTCTTTGCTGGATGTTCAAAAGGAAGTAAAACTCCTATAAGTTTGTAAACAAAAGACTTAAAAGAAGCGATCTTGTAGATCAGTCCTGACGGGTGGGTGTTCACTAGGTCACCTGAAGAGTTGATCTATTACTCGGTTGAGACCATAATGGAGTAAATGTCAACTGTTGATGTGGCCCATCTTTGAAATTTGAAAAGTAAGTTTGATAAGGACTGAGTGGATCACTGAGTAGAGGTTTGCAGTCAGCTTCATCGATGTCATTAGAACATTTTTTAACACCAACAATATCAAAGGAAAGT
>JAWQFJ010000238.1:85065-97565 GCA_034096865.1 Theodoxus fluviatilis | reverse complement strand
TCTCTGAATGAAATATGCCATTTGGTATCTTTACCCTTATCAAGCAACCGAGGTTTTCCTTCCTTTTCATGGCAGGGAGTTGATGAACGTGTCAGAAACAAAGAGTGTGCATCTACATTGAATGAACTGAGATATACGGCATGAGTTCTCTCTTGCTTGGACAACAGAGGTGTAGGAACTTAAGCCCTGTGATAATAGCAGTAGCTGTTTCAGTGTCAGTAACTAGATGGCTGAAACTGTTTGGGGCCGTGGCAGCCAACCAAGGCTAATTTTAGTACCTGGAGGGCACATGAGACTAAATTGCCAAGTCATGCTTTTGCTATTGGTATTGATTTGTGTCAAAAATATTTCCAGTGAATAAGACAAATAACAAATTTAGATTGAATGGTCTAAAAAAGTTAAATGCAAGATTCCAGAGATTTCATTGATTGATAATATTCAGCTTTCAATTTGCCCGTTGTTTATATAATGGATACTTATACAATTATTTTTGCTTTCTTTTGAAGGTCACTTTTTTTTCAGCATGGAGCTGGTTTATTTGTTATGCTTGGGTGAAGTCAGTTTTAGAGGTAAACATGATTGTCAATGTTTGAAGAGGATGCTGAGACGGAGTGCTTTCCTCTGCTTGCAGTCAACGACACGCTGGATGACATTCTCACCGAGTCCGGGGATGAGGAGGAGCAGGACGCAATTGTCAGCCAGGTGTTGGATGAGATTGGCATTGAAATCTCTGGCAAGGTGAGTGGCTTCTTTCCTCTGGTCAAATCAGGGCTTTCAGGTAGGTTTTGTAAAGGACTCGGGGTCTTCACTATGACATTTTGACAGTCTGTACTTTTCATACAAGCATATTTTCCCCACCTCAGCTGAATTTTACATTTTCAACAGTGGTGTGTGTGTGTGTGTGTGTGTGTGTGTGTGTGTGTGTGTGTGTGTGTGTGTATGCATGAACGCATGTGTATTTATGTCCCTTGTCTTGGCTTTAGTTTGTGAGTTAACATGCATCTGTGCATTTTGCTGTTGCAGTTGCAGCACCCTGTATTACTTAGATTGTTGATGTTATATGCTATGTTGGATTTACTTTGCTGTTTGCAGATGGCTGAGGCTCCTTCAGTGCATCGGGGTCGCCTGGGAGAGAGTTCAAAAGCAAGAGATGCTGATGCTGAGATAGAGAGGCAGTTAGCGGCTCTCAAAGACTTGTAGTTTTTTTCTTCCCACTGCTCTTTGTACATAGATGTAAAATAAACTCTTGAATGTGATCTTCCTGTCCAGTCCAGCAAGATGTAAGCTATTTAAAATCAGGCAAAAGGTAAAATACTCTCTTCAGAAACATTGATTGTGGTTCCCCAATGTAAATATACTTGGTGGATGTGATGTATAGTGAGAGCATATCCTCATTTCTTCTTTTGTGGAGGAAGTATGTTTTCAGTAATTAAGATTAAGAGGCTGCTATTTGTAGGCAGACTGAAAACTGGCACATTTTATCTGTCAGAATGCATACAGAACCCTGCATGTATTGTATCTGCAAACTTTGTGTATTATTTAAGGTGGTAATTCATGCAATTCCATTTTGCTGGTGAATGGTCTTATATTACTGCAAATATTATTTTCACATTAGGGGGTGGAAAGATGGGATACACATCTTCATGATGGTGTGCTTTTTTTTACGTTTATGGATTATGCAATTTTTTTTTACAACCTGCCTTATTTTTTTACAAATGTACATGTAGATTTCCATCTTTCGAATTGTATTGCCTCCCCTGCCCTTAGTCACGTGAGAATTGATAAAAATCGTTTGTTATATTTAAGTCGTGAGAGGTTAATGTATGTGTGTATGTACATGTGGGAGAGAGGGAGAGAGAGAGAGAGAGAGAGAGAGAGAGAGAGAGAGAGAGAGAGAGAGAGAGAGAGAGAGAGAGAGAGAGCACATACCTGTGTTTACTTGTAAATGTACCAAATGATTTACATTATTCTTAGGAACAGTAGGTGCATTGAATGAATGATCGAAGGAATAATTAATGAAAGCATAGAAACACCCGACAGCATCATATTTAATGTTTATACTATTTTCTTTGGGTCATGCCTGTTGTTATGTTATGTATTAACATCAAATAAACATTTCTTTCCACAAATTCTCCTGATAGCAGGATCTTCTCATTTTTCCATGTGTCGATTCCAGAGATGTTTTTTATGGGACGGGAACTGTATCTTTAAGTTTAACTAACTTGAGTACTGGTTGGATGATCATGTCTCTCTGTGTGTCTCTTTCTCTCTGTCTCTCTCATGTGCACTCTCTCGCTCTCTCTCGCTCTCTCTCTCTCTCTCTCTCTCTCTCTCTCTCTCTCTCTCTCTCTCTCTCTCTCTCTCTCTCTCTCTCTCTCTCTCTCTCTCTCTCTCTCTCTCTCTCTCTCTCTCTCTCTCTCTCTCTCTCTCTCTCTCTCTCAAGATACTTTGCTCACAACATTTCAAAGCCTTGGTCAGTGTGGAGGTGTGCTAAGTGCCCTTGGTATCATCCTGGTGCAACATGGCTTCATTACTATCACCAAAGCCTGAAAGCGAGAGATGCTACTTGATGGACAAGTCGCTCAGCTGAATCCATTGTTTCTGAAAAGCCAGAGTTAATTTTTTAAAATAATGTTAGGTAGTATGGAAGCAGAACAGGGTGAGCTGAGAGCAAGCAAAAATTCTATATGATGAAGGAGAACTGATGCATTATGATGGAAAAAACTAAATATGTTGTTGGAAATATTATATCTGGTTGTTGCAAGGGTTTCTGCTGGTGGTCACTTGAGTCATGATGTATAAATATTTTCTCAGTGAGTTGTAGAGAGCTGGGACCTGTGCTAGCTCTTTCGATGGCAATGTGCCTGAAACAATGAGCTGTGATTTGTGCAGTTTGATGTCAATTCTCTTGATTACTCCCCAAAACCTTCAGTCTCTGGTTAACTGCACAGTATTCACCTCCCCCTCTCTCCTCCTCCAAGAAATTTGCACCACTGATTGAAGATTCATTGTTTTTTTAGCCCATCATCCAGTCTGCCTTCTGCAGTGCTCAGCAGTGCATGCAAATGACATTTTATAGGATTGTTTGTCAAGAATAGCAGCCTATATTGCTCTACGAACAATGTAGCTGAAGGAGAATGACATTTTACCAGCTGATCATGCACTTTAAGATTTTCTCATTCATATTGATGAGCATGTGCTAGAGTTATGCTCAAAGATGCTATTTAGCATAGCTTTTTTTTAACAGCTTCGCTACTGAAGGTTGTGGGGCCATACTATGTGTGGATAATTATCTCAGTTTCAAAGTGATGACCTTTGATCAGAATGACCCTAAGTTGTCTAGGGGTCAGTACAGGAGTGGTTGCTTGAGAGACTTGACTGTCAGCAAGACGTTCATGCCCATCCTGTCACCATGGTTTTGACTGTTCATATGTCAGATATTTCGGAATGAAATGAAGAAATGAATGCAAATCCAAAGATGGATTTTCCATTCTAGTCTGCCTTATTCTTTCCATGCCTTCCACCAGTCAGTCCGCTTTGAGCAGTGTGCATGTGCAGTTTGCACGTTCCAGACGGAATTTCAGGGAAAGTTTGGTGTTTACAGCGTTACTGACACAACATGAATATTCTGGCTAGAAACAGTAGTTTGATGATGGTGAAAAATCATGTTTAACCAGCTGTTTGTTTAGAATACGTGGTTTAATGTTGATAGCATTCATGCAGCTAGAATTTGCTGGCCGGCTTAAATATGCAAACAAAATTTAGCAATTTGAGTGATGATAATTCCTAATATCTGATGGTGTTTGTTGTCAGTATATTTGAATTGTTTGATTTGCTATCTTTGCTTGATCACATGAATTGACAGAATGATGTCTGGGACTCTTCATCTGTCTATAAAACCAGATTTTAGCTTCATGTGTATGTGCAGAAAATGTCGGTTTTTGTTTTAGTGAATTGGAAAAATGCACAGGCTGATGGGAGTGTGTGTTTAATATGATGCTTTTGAATGATGTGTACACAGTCAATGAGTGCTTCTTCTCCACAGATGACGAAAAAAACTAAAGAGAAATAAAGTGTTGATTCTTTTCCAAAGTCCACAGCATGTGTTGTATATTGATGTACCTTGCTTTCAGTAATTATTCAATGTCAAATAAAATGAAGTCTTACATTTCCAGTGACAAAGAACTGCAAACGATTTGTATATGAATGGTAGTTTATTCGCAATAAGATCATGGCGTCTCGGTCTTTCAGACATCTATGGATTTCTCACAAGTGATTTGATCAACTACCCAAAGGACGTTTGTTGCAATCATCACTGGCGTGTCTACTTCTCAATGACAGTACTCGGCAAACAAACGGAGCAGTGGCCTCATCTGAGGCATCCCCCTGTGGGTTCGGGGTAAGAAATGACCCACCACCTCTCTCTATGCGATTCGTAAGAGGCGAATAACTGGGGACATCGTGCCTTGATTTGCGTTTACTCTATACTGTTCGAGAGATTTTCGTGCTTAATGGCCTTACATAGCCTACAAAGACTGATAGGCCGCAAAACACTGTCCAATCACCCATCCAGCATCTGAGACATCTGGGGTTCATATGAGTAATTCTGTCAAAGGCAAAAAGTAAGTAATTTATCATTGTGGGTGGTTTTTGCGTTGCTCCATCTTGTTTCAATGCAAGTTTGCAGTCATCGCCGAAGAGCGCTTGTGTTCCCCTACTCCACTGTCACTCCACACACAAAAGATTGAATTAATGCATTTTATGCGGACTTAAAAGAAATATCGCAAAGCAAGTAATACCGGGAGTCAATCAATACCTTTGAGGGAAAAAAGAAGCTGAAATATATGCAGCTGTCCAGACACACTATAGACAATATGAACATCTGGCGAATAATTAGAAGAAAAAAAAGGAGTATACTTACTCTCAAACTCAAACTACAGTAACTCGATTGGCTAGGAATATTGCTCACGCCTTTTTCATGTGTGACGTCACAGCAAGCAGGCCAACCAGGTGATGTTGACGCCGTACACGCGGGAGATGCTGGTGTTGGTCTCGCAGTGGATCCGGAAGCCCGTAGCGGAGACTTGGTTGGCGGTGCAGATGATGGAGAGGTTGAAGCCCCGCTCTGCCTGCAGGCCCCCGATGCCCACGTGTACGAGGGGAGGACGGGCGAAGTGCTTGGAGAACTGCACCTGCCTCTCCAGGGGCCACTTGCTGGCGTCAAAGGGAAGCTGGATGATCCGCTTGTCCCCCATCTCACCTGCACGCAGGAAAACGGTCGTGCAATAGCATTTCAGCAATGAGCATATTGTTTATCACCGCCATATCAACGTTACTAGTTAACACAATGACTTTAATCCTTCAACATTTATGATGAAAGAGGAGGAGGAGACAAAAAGAGGAGGAGGAGGAGGAGAAGAAAAAGAAATAACAACAACAACGGTGAAAACTTCGCCAAAAAAATAAACCCCTACCCCCACCCCCACCCCTCTCTAAACAAATAAAGGTTATTTTTCACCAAACTTAATTAGTTTTCATACTTTTCTTAGTATCTGATGTGCTGGCCAGGTCTCCTCAGAGTTCCTTCACGTGTCGCCGCAGTCTGAGTAACAGCATCCTGATGACGGTGGCGTTCATCAGGCGCCATTCTTCTTGGAGGCGCCGGACAAGTTCAGGCAGAATTGCGGTCCTCAATGACTCTTTGGCCAAGGTCGCTCCACAGGTGCTTGATTGGTGACATGTCTAGTGACCTCGCAGGCCATGGAAGTGTAGTGACGTCAGCAGCCCTCAAAGCCTTCACAGCCAGTCTGGTTGCATGCGGCCGGGAATTGTGCTGCTGGAAAATGGATCTTGGCTCATGTGCACGAGGTGTCGGGATGACCTGCGTGTTGAGCACCTCGTCAACGCAGCGCTCCGCAGTAAGGGAAGCTTGGATGGGAACGAGTTTCGTGCTGCAGCTGGCCATATGCCTGCCCAGACCATCGCACTGACGCCACCGTACCATGTTCCACAAATCGTGCGTCCTTGAATTTGTCTGGAGGCAACTGCTGGAACCTCAGCCTACCGTTATGGAAGTCCATGCAGAATCTGGACATCTGACAACAGCACATGCTGCCAGTGACGCAGCCCCAACTGAGCCGTGCGTCTCCAAGAAGAGTGGCACCGATTGAATGCCACCTTCATCAGGACGCTGCACCTCGCACTGCGGCGCCACGTAGAGGAAGTCAGAGGAGACGTGGCCAACACACTAGATACTAGTGAAATAGCAATGTTTTGATGGAAAATAAACTAAACAACTCTAGGTAAGGTCTGTGTGTGAGTGTGTGTGTGTGTGTGTGTGTGTGTGTGTGTGTGTGTGTGTGTGCGCGCGCGTGTGTATGTGTGTGTGTGTCTCAGAATCCTAGGTCCTGTACCACCGACACCTGAGGCTCTTGGAACGCTTCCACCAACGCTGTATTCGTACGAGCGACTACATCACAAATGTAGAAGTTTTGAAACGGTCTCAACTCACCAGCATAGAGACCATGCTTTTGAGATCTCAGCTGCGCTGGGCCGGCCATGTTTCCAGAATGGAAAATCACCGCCTGCCCAAAGTAGCACTATTTGGTGAGTTTTTCACTGGTCGACGTGAAAAAGATATACAAAGACTCTCTCAAGAAAGCCTTCATTTCCTGCAACATCGATCCCCGACAGTGGACCTCTGTCGCTGCTGACAGAGATGCTTGGCGCCACACCATCAATGATGCCACGGCAGTGTTGGAGAGCTCCCACAGGGACACACTGAGGGAGAAGCGCCAGAGGAGAAAAAACCGAGAGGGCATCATGCTGGACCCTGACCAGACCTTCCCCAGCGGCCGCTGTGGTCGGGCTTGCCGGTCCCGCATCAGCCTCTACAGCCACCAACGTGTCTGCGGTGGACGTGGACAGCAGCGTCGACCCATCTTCGTCCGCGAATCAACGCCATAGTATGTATGTGTGTGTATGTGTGTATGTATGTGTGTATGTGTGTGTGTGTATGTGTGTGTGTATGTGTGTGTATGTGTGTGTATGTGTGTGTATGTGTGTGTATGTGTGTATGTGTGTGTGTGTGTGTGTGTGTGTGTGTGTATGTGTGTGTGTGTGTGTGTGTGTGTGTGTGTGTGTGTGTGTATGTATGTATGTGTATGTATGTGTGTGTGTGTGTGTGTGTGTGTGTGTGTGTGTGTATGTGTGTGTATGTGTGTGTGTATGTGTGTGTATGTGTGTGTGTATGTGTATGTATGTGTATGTATGTGTATGTATGTGTGTGTGTATGTGTGTGTGGACAGGAACATAGCCCTCTGCTCAAAGATCAGACTGATGCGCGCCCTGGTCATGTCCATATTTTTGTATGCCTGTGAGTCAAGAACACTAACAGCTGTCTTGGAGAGAAGGATACAGGCCATGGAAATGAGATGCTTTCAACGACTCATCGGCATCTGCTACAAGGACTGCATGACAAACGAGGAAGCCCGAAACAGAATCAGGCAAGCCATCGGGCCCCATGAAGAACTACTGACCACTGTGAAAAGACGCGAACTAAAGTGGTATGGGCACGTCTCACGATCGTCAGGGCTTGCCAAGACTGTGTTACAAGGCACAGTAAAAGGAGGGAGGAGGAGAGGCAGACAAAGGAAAAGATGGGAGGACAACGTCTCAGAGTGGACAGGGATGAAGCTCAGCGAAGCCTTGAGACAGTCCGAGAGGCGAGAGGAATGGAGAGAACTGGTTGCCAGATCATCTGTGGTGCCCCAACGGTTGTCCAGACTACGGGACAAGTGAAGTGAAGTGAAGGGATGTGTGTGTATGTGTGTGTATGTGTGTGTATGTATGTGTGTGTGGTTGTGTGCAAATGTGTGTGCGTATGTGTGTGTGTATGTGTGTGTGTGTGCGTGCGTGCGTGTGCGTGTGTGTGATATATGTGTGTGTATGTGTGAGATATGTGTTTGTGGCGTGTGTGTTTGTGTGCATGTGTGTTTGTGTGTATGAGTGTATGTGTGTGTGCATGTGTGTGTATGTGTGTTTGTATGTGTGTGTGTGTGTTTGTATGTATGTGTGTATGTGTGTGTATGTATGCGTGTGTATGTGTGTGTGTATGTGTGTGTATGTGTGTATGTGTGTGTGTATGGGTGTGTATGGGGTGCTCAAGGAGGGGTAGTACCTCTGGTGGAGGTACACGTCGTGCTCTCTATGGGAGTAGTTCGTCCACCTTTGGTCCCCCCTTGTCACCCAGCTCTCACCAGTGGCTCCTAGAAACTGTAGCGTGCGCAGTGGCCACACCCCGGGCAACAGCTTCGACTGGCTGGCTAAACCTGGTGAGGGTAGCCGACGGGTCTCGAACCCTCGGTGATCTAGGTATGTCTACCTAAGCACGTGAAGACTGGATTCGGCGGACTGAGCGGAGGAACCACTAGATGGTCAACGGTCAAGAAGGCGATTCCCAGCAAAGCGTTGTGGAGCGCTAAGGGCATGACAAGACACATAGGACATCATGGCCATCCACTGCACCCGTTTCTGTCTCCAGCCGTCTCGACTCTGTCCTGCCACTGGATCAAGATGGTCTCGGGCGAGAGAGTGAGGTCGACGAACTGCGCAACTCTTTCTCACTTAAATCCAAATCATCGCGCAAGTCACTTTTGTCATCCATCCCATCCCATCATTCACCGACAAGTCCTGTGGCGACAGGCAAGCG
This sequence comes from Theodoxus fluviatilis, assembly GCA_034096865.1. Taxonomy (NCBI): domain Eukaryota; kingdom Metazoa; phylum Mollusca; class Gastropoda; order Cycloneritida; family Neritidae; genus Theodoxus; species Theodoxus fluviatilis. Next base: position 88,855 of record JAWQFJ010000238.1, on the reverse strand, counting down.
ACGAAGCGGCAGGTGTGGGTACACTGGGAGCCGTAGCCGTAACCCTGCACACAGGCGGCCCAGGGCATTGGGTCGTTCTTCGCTGACACGGAGCAGCGGTGGAGTCCGGCAGCCCCCTGGGCGACTGAGCAGCCCTCTTCAGGAATGCACTGCTCACCTCCATGGCAAGAGGAAGGGGCTAGAAAAGGTGCCCTAAACATTGCCTGCTCCAGCCTTCCCTAGCCAGCTCACCGCGGCTGGAGGGGACCCTATACCAGCGGTCGAATCACAAAAGACAAAAAGAAGAAAACGAGGATAGTTCCTCTCAAATTGGGCGCATGGAATGTGCGCACACTCCTGGACAGAGACGATGCAGACAGACCACAGAGGAGAACAGCCCTGATTGGTAAAGAACTCGCCAGATACGGCATCGACATCGCAGCCCTGAGCGAGACCAGGTTCGCGGGAGAAGGAGAGCTCTGCGAAAGAGGCTCTGGTTACACATTCTTCTGGAGTGGCAGACCTAGCGAGGAGCGGCGTGAAGCTGGCGTTGGCTTTGCAGTTAGGACAACTCTTGTCAGTAAGTTGGCTGGACTTCCCAAGGGAGTGAACGACAGGCTCATGACCCTAAAACTCCCACTGATGGCTGGAAGGAAGCATCTCACCATCATCAGTGCCTACGCCCCAACCATGACCAACCCAGATGAAAAGAAGGCAAAGTTTTACGAAGATCTTCACACTGTCATTGTCGATGTTCCAAAGGCGGACAAACTCATCTTGCTAGGTGACTTCAACGCAAGAGTTGGCAAGGACAACGTTGCCTGGGAAGGAGTCCTTGGACATCACGGAGTGGGCCACTGCAACAGCAACGGTCTTCTCTTGCTCCAGACCTGCGCTGAGCATGAACTGCTAATCACCAACACGATCTTCCGCCTACCTACCCGTAACCGGACATCATGGATGCACCCCCGCTCAAAGCACTGGCATCTTATTGACTACGTCATCGTGAGGAAGAGGGACAGGCAGGATGTACGAGTGACCAAGTCCATGTGCGGCGCTGAATGCTGGACAGACCACCGCCTCATTATCTCCAAGATCAACATCCGCATTCAGCCTAAACGACGCCCTCAATGGGAAAAGGCCCCCAAACGGCTGAATGTTGCCAAGCTGAGGACCGCCAGCTGCAAGCAGTCCTTTGCTGACGCTCTGGAAGAGCGCTTGAAATCCACCTCTCCGGACAACCAGAATGTAGAGGCAAATTGGGCATCACTCAGAGAGCTGATTTACACCACAGCTACAGAGACCCTGGGGCCCCAGACCAGGAAACACAAGGACTGGTTTGATGAGAACTGCGAAGACATCAAGCAGTTACTGGATGAGAAACACCACCTCCACCGAGCTTGCCTCAATTACCCCAAGTCCACGGCAAGGAGAGATGCGTTCTACAACATACGCAGAACTGTACAGCAAAAGCTCCGTCAGATGCAGGACAATTGGCTCAGCAACAAAGCCGACGAGATCCAAGGATATGCAGACAGGCATGACTATAAGAACTTCTACAACGCCTTGAAAGAAGTGTATGGCCCCACGTCCTCAGGATCAAACCCCCTCCTCAGCGCAGACGGTAACATACTCATCACAGACAAAGAGAAGATCTTGGAGAGGTGGGCCGAACATTTCGACAACATCCTAAATCGCCCTTCGACAATCAACGAAGAAGCCATCAATCGTCTCCCACAAGTGCCCACCAACGAAGCACTGGATGACCCCCCATCCTTGCTTGAGACCCAGAAAGCAATTTGTCTTCTCTCCAGTGGCAAAGCACCTGGTTCAGATGCCATACCAGCTGAGGTCTACAAGGAGGGGGGAACAGCCCTGACTGAAAGGCTCCACCAGCTGTTTCTCTTGACGTGGGAGCAAGAGACGATTCCGCAGGATTTCAAAGATGCCTCCATTATACATCTCTATAAGCGAAAAGGAAATAGACAGGCTTGTGACAACCATAGAGGCATATCACTGCTTTCTATCGCAGGAAAGATCCTTGCCAGAATCCTGCTCAACCGCCTCACAGCCCACCTTGACCAAGGACTCCTGCCTGAAAGTCAGTGTGGATTCCGAAAAGAACGAGGAACCATCGACATGGTGTTCGCTGCCAGGCAGCTGCAAGAGAAATGTCAGGAGCAGAACTCCGACTTGTTCTCCACCTATGTTGACCTGACCAAGGCGTTTGACACCGTTAGTAGAGAGGGCCTGTGGAAGATCATGGCCAAGTACGGTTGCCCAAGGAAATTCATCGCCTTGGTGCAACAATTCCACGAGGGCATGCAGGCCAGAGTCCAGGACAGCGGAGAGTCATCTGACCCTTTCCCAGTCACAAACGGGGTCAAGCAGGGCTGCGTCCTGGCACCAACACTGTTTAGCCTAATGTTTTCCGCCATGCTGTCAGAGGCCTTCAGAGACGAGGACGTTGGTGTCAACCTGAGGTACCGCACAGACGGCAAACTGTTCAACCTGCGGAGGCTCCAGGCAAAAAACAAGGTTATGACAGACATCATTAGGGATCTGCTGTTTGCCGATGACTGTGCCCTCAACGCTGTCTCAGAAGCCGACATGAAACGAAACGTTAATCTGTTCTCCAGCGCCTGCACAAACTTTGGTCTGACGATCAGTACAAAGAAGACTGAAGTCCTCCATCAGCCCGCGCCTGGAAAGCCCTACGTTGAGCCCAACATCACTGTCAATGGCCAGAGACTAAACACAGTGAACCGTTTCACATACCTAGGCAGCACACTGTCTCAGAATGCTACCATCGATGACGAAGTAAACATTAGAATTGCCAGAGCCAGCTCCACTTTTGGCAGGTTATATCCAAATGTCTGGAACAGAAGAGGCATTACCACTCAGACCAAGCTGAAAGTATACAGGGCAGTGGTGCTCCCCACACTGCTATATGCATGTGAAACGTGGACTGTCTATCAACGCCATGCTAGAAAACTGAACCACTTTCACACAACAAGCCTCAGGAAGATCCTTGGCATAAAATGGCAGGACAAAATTCCAGACACAGTGGTACTGACCAAAGCAGGTCTCCCCAGCATCTTCACCCTCCTGATGCAGTCACAGCTTCGCTGGGCAGGGCACGTAGTCCGGATGCCAGACGAGAGACTGCCAAAGAGACTCTTCTATGGCGAGCTACGGCATGGCCAGCGGTCCCACGGTGGGCAAAAGAAGCGCTTCAAAGACACCCTGAAAGCTTCACTGAAAGCTTTTGCCATCAATCCAGACACGTGGGAACGGGCTGCAATGGACCGATCCACCTGGCGCTCTTCCATCCACAAAGGTGCCAAGACATGCGAGGCAAACAGGATCACTGCCGCAGAAAAGAAGAGGCAAGCCCGCAAGGCCCATGCTGTCAACCCCCCTGGAGACGTCCCACTTGTCCCATGTCCCTTCTGTTCCCGAACCTTCCGTGCCATGATCGGCCTCGTTAGCCATCTGCGCACACACAGACAGAACCAGTCCCAGCAACCCCCCGGATGACTAGAGTGGTCCTCGTCGACTCGACGGACGAAACAACATGGGTGTGTGTGTGTGAGTGCGTGTGTGTTTGTGTGTTTGTGTGTGTATGTGTGTATGTGTGCGTGTATGTGTGTGTTTGTTTGTTTGTTTGTTTTGCGATAAGTATACATATGAAAAAGAGGGCAATAGGCACTCCCTTTTTTAATTTTTGAAAATCATTATGTTAAATGACAAAACACATCAAGCAAAACGGAGTAAACAAAGTGATTGCATTAACATCTCAATAAAACAT
>JAWQFJ010000238.1:35065-77565 GCA_034096865.1 Theodoxus fluviatilis | reverse complement strand
CACCATTTATGTCAGCATCCGTTACCAATTCTATTCGTCACCGTGTTATCAAAGCACTACTCCACCCCCAACATGGCGCCATACAACATCAACAGTGTCTGATAACTTTGGCACCCACACCACGCCAAGCGAGCACTCACCGCCTTGGCTGACGTGCCTGTTGAGCGAAGTCACCAGCTCCATAAGCTGAGCGTCTCGCTCCCTTTGTGCTGCGAACTCTCTCCTTAGATCCTCTACCAGCCCATTGCTCAGGCCTGGCGGGCTGTGCACAGTCTCCCTAGCAACCTGGGACTCCGAAAAGCTACGCGCATGCGCTAATGGTGTCCCAAGAGTCCTACCGAGCATCGGCATGGAGCCGTTGATGGTGAGTCGGTTCCCTGATCCTCTCTGATTGGCTGAACTTGCTGCTGCTTCACCTCGCGAAGACTGGTTGAAGATCCCTAATTCTCTAAAGACGTCAGCCCACACGGCGTTGCCAAGGGAACCACCGGAAGTAGTGCTGGGAGTCTGGGAGTGGGAAGCAGTGGAGTGCTGATCGCCGGAAGGAGAGGGATTCCCTCCGGTTCGCTGCCGGGCACGCATGATGGCATTGGTGAGAACAGAGAGCGTGAGCAGGGGCTGTCCTGCGGATCCTGAGAGAGGTGCGGACTCAACTGAGGATCGAGAGCTTGGAAGCAGGGTTTGACCTGAATGCGAGACTGGAAGAGGACTTTGAGAAAGCCCGGGGTTAGTGGACAGGCTCGCTCGGTTGGAAGCTTCAGCCTGGGAACTGCTAAGAGAAGCTAGAGCTTGTGCCAGGACTGACAAGTCGATGCGAAGAGCGTTGCCTTCACCGCCACCGACGCCGAACTCACTTCTGACCGGTGCATTTTGAGTGACCATCGTCTCTTGTGTATCTGCAGTGCTTCTGACTGCTGAGTAAGTCGAGGCCGAGCCAGCAGACTGGGAGGAGCTGAGCGAGGAGAGAGCTTGGGCTAGAAACGCCAAGTCGGAATCGGTGGAGTTAGGCGGGTGGGTGACTGGAACAGGAGTGGTCGAGAACCGTCCAAAGAGCATCTTCTCTATGTCGTTGACGGTGAGGCCGGTAAAGTTGAAGGTCGGAAGACCTGCCTCCAGACGACGCTGATTTTCGGCCAGAAAGAGGTTGGGGTTGTGCAGAACGTCAAGCCTGGAGGCAGGCCTACTGTTGGCACCAGAGGTGACGTCTCTCACTGGCACAAAATCTGACGTCACACTTCCAACCGCTGGTCGGGAGGCTTCTGGATGCCTATGGCCTTGAGTAGCAATGGCGTCGGTTCCTGACCCTTGGCCGTGACTATGACCATGTGACGTCAGCTCCGGTGTGGGTTCTGGGGCCGGCGCTGCCACGTTGCCTTGGTTACCAGGATCGGAGGCAACAGAGCCACTGTTCCCGCCTTGTGGCTCACTTCTGGGTTCCGGGGCAGAGGGGAGAACTGCGGGCTGATGGCTGATGTCCACCCCAGGCGCTGAACGGTCCATGTGGGCCACGGCCTCCGCATGGAGGGGGCTGTCGGGGGGCATGTCAGTGATGTCAGCCAGCGCAACTTCCGCTGCTGTGCCTGTAGGCAAGGGCGCGTCATTCTGCCCATGCACAGTGCACAGCAGCAGGACATCCATCACCTCGATGAAAACGATGACGACTCGCCACGAAAGGAGCATTTTCAGTAAAGTTTCGGACTTGTACTTAGACAGCAAATTTTACTCTGTCTACTCCCTATTGAAAAAGGAAACTCATGAAGATCGTAGTTTTTGTCGAGGATATTCTACCAGCTTCTGTACTTTTCCCACAGGTTCTAGCAACCTAAGCCTTCTTTGATACATTCAAGATGCAAGAAATTAAAAACTCTCGAAACTCAACCAATAATCACTGCCCGTGTATTATAAGAGACACTTTTCGTTATCTTACCGTCAGTCCAACAAGGCCGGCGAGCTCTTATTTGCGTTGTCAGTTACTGAGGGGTACAATAATGCATGTGAACCAAGGGAGAACACAATGACATCATTGGTTGAGTCCCGTCACAATGCTGACAGTTAGGAATGATCCCAAAGGTGCAATAGTCACCGACAGCTTGTACTCACTGTTGAAACATCCGCCGACAGCCGGCATTCGCTACAGTGAACACCATGTGTTGTTGCTGTGCCGTGGTTGGAATCAAGTCCTGAAAGTCTGACGAAACCGCACGTTTGGAAATGAAGGAAAACAAACTGTCGAGCACCCTCAACAACTTAATTGATGTTTGCTTTTTCTGACGCAGTGATGGTATGTCTTCGAAATGTATTCATACACACAGAAATCCAACAGACAAAACTGCATCCAGAAGAATAAAGTCGACGGAGAAGAAAGTTCTTCTAACATCCAGGATCGGCAAATCCAATGCTATTTCCCATTCTCTCGTTGTCCCTTCGTCGGGCCCGCGCTGAAATCACTGTCTGCCTCCACCTTCAGGGTCGACTGAGGGCTGTAAATAAATGGAGAGAATATAGGACAAGTCTCCAAAAGCTTCCGCCTGCATCCATAAAGTTTTCTGCCACGATTGATGTGCCTGCGTGGTCCTGCACACGGAAAAGCAGAGAAACCTTCATCACTCCCCAGCCTCAACGGGAGAGCGCAGACGTAAGAGGAAAAATAACTTTTTTTGTTGATGCGCGACAAGAAATGTTATTCTGGAGTGCACTTTTTCTGTTACAAACAGGATCCTTTCTCCCTCCAAGTGCGCACAGGCGCAATGGAAGTTGTCATGCGAGAATTGCACACAACTGTGACAATTCACCATGAAATAACTTATTGGATGGCCCTCGCTGGCGCCATGGAAGTTGCCATGCGAGAATTCCACACAACTGTGACAATTCACCATGAAATAACTTATTGGAAGGCCCTCGCTGGGGCAATGGAAGTTGTCATGCGAGAATTCCACACAACTTATTGGAAGGCCCTCGCTGATTTTGAGACGCAGCGTAGAATCGAAGTGTGGGTCAAAGTTGGGCATTTGCGGATAATGGCTCTGTTGAGAAGTTTGATCATTAATCTATGTGCCTGCGCAGTTTTGTTAACTTTCTCATTAGGACGTTTAGCGACATAACAGGTTTCTGAATTTTATTTCATTAAATTCTATTCATTTTTCAGTCGTGCAATTAATTAACCGGAAAAAAATCGAAGCTGCAACAACCCTCGATCTAAAAAAAGGAAATTCTGACAACCTGTCACCTTGAACAAACCACAGCTCCCCTCAAAAAGTTCATATGATCACATGTTTTATATATGCCTTTTGAGATTACTTGACAGACTTTTAAAGCGGTATCGATACGAATTCTGTGGTGAAGGTTCACCGTCATGTTCTGATAGAAATAGGCCTAGTAGATATTCATTGTGAGGCTGGTTGGATTCGTATGTGGTGAAACGTATGTGATCAATCATCGCAACTTTTTGCTAGTGAAGCATGAATGTGTGTGTGCGTGCGTGTGTGTGTGTGTGTGTGTGTGTGCGTGTGTGCGTGCGTGCATGCGTGCGTGCGTGCGTGTGTGCGTGTGTAGATCTGATTTCATTTACTTAAATTTCGATCCTTACGAAAACATTAGTATCATTAGATAGCTAAAGAATTTGGATTAATGAATTTTTTAAGGCGGGGATTCAATTCTATGATAACTATTCCCATTTCTACCTTACGAAGATTTAACAGATTTCGAAGAAACAGTAAACTAAAAAGATGAAGGAAACCGCATGAGTAAATAATCAACTTCCTGTTGTTTCCTCAGCACGATCAAGAGCAGAATCTTTGAGCCCCTGCCTCTTGCTCTCCAAGGGGCATCTTCCCCTCCGTTACAAGCATGGCACAACAGCTTTTCTGTACGCATGAACTCACTGACAACGTGGACTTTTCACAATGACTCTTCATCCTCTGTATCAACATCTTCCTGGGAGTCCATTAAGAAGTTTGGGCAGAGCTAGAAGCGGACAGCAAGGAGGCAACTCAGAAGTTTGGGCAGAGCTAGAAGGGGACAGCAAGGAGGCAACTTAGACGTTTGGGCAGAGCTAGAAGGGGACAGCAAGGAGGCAACTCAGAAGTTTGGGCAGAGCTAGAAGGAGACAGCAAGGAGGCAACTCAGAAGTTTGGGCAGAGCTAGAAGCGGACAGCAAGGAGGAAACTCAGAAGTTTGGGCAGAGCTAGAAGTGGACAGCAAGGAGGCAACTCAGAAGTTTGGGCAGAGCTAGAAGGGGACAGCAGGGAGGCAACTCAGAAGTTTGGGCAGAGCTAGAAGTGGACAGCAAGGAGGCAACTCAGAAGTTTGGGCATAGCTAGAAGGGGACAGCAAGGAGGCAACTCAGAAGTTTGGGCAGAGCTAGAAGGGGACAGCAAGGAGGCAACTCAGAAGTTTGGGCAGAGCTAGAAGGGGACAGCAAGGAGGCAACTCAAAAGTTTGGGCAGAGCTAGAAGGGGACTGCAAGGAGGCAACTCAGAAGTTTGGGCAGAGCTAGAAGCGGACAGCAAGGAGGCAACTCAGAAGTTTGGGCAGAGCTAGAAGCGGACAGCAAGGAGGCAACTCAGAAGTTTGGGCAGAGCTAGAAGCGGACAGCAAGGAGGCAACTCAGAAATTTGGGCAGAGTTAGAAGCGGACAGCAAGTAGGCAACTCAGAAGTTTGGGCAGAGTTAGAAGCGGACAGCAAGGAGGCAACTCAGAAGTGTGGGCAGAGCTAGAAGGGGTCAGCAAGGAGGCAACTCAGAAGTTTGGGCAGAGCTAGAAGGGGACAGCAAGGAGGCAACTCAGAAGTTTGGGCAGAGCTAGAAGGGGACAGCAAGGAGGCAACTCAGAAGTTTGGGCAGAGCTAGAAGCGGACAGCAAGGAGGCAACTCAGAAGTTTGGGCAGAGCTAGAAGGGGACAGCAAGGAGGCAACTCAGAAGTTTGGGCAGAGCTAGAAGGGGACAGCAAGGAGGCAACTCAGAAGTTTGGGCAGAGCTAGAAGGGGACAGCAAGGAGGCAACTCAGAAGTTTGGGCAGAGCTAGAAGGAGACATCAAGGAGGCAACTCAGAAGTATGGGCAGAGCTAGAAGGGGGCAGCAAGGAGGCAACTCAGAAGTTTGGGCAGAGCTAGAAGCGGACAGCAAGGAGGAAACTCAGAAGTTTGGGCAGAGCTAGAAGGAGACAGCAAAGAGGCAACTTAGAAGTTTGGGCATAGCTAGAAGGGGACAGCAAGGAGGCAACTCAGAAGTTTGGGCAGAGCTAGAAGCGGACAGCAAGGAGGAAACTCAGAAGTTTGGGCAGAGCTAGAAGCGGACAGCAAGGAGGCAACTCAGAAGTGTGGGCAGAGCTAGAAGCGGACAGCAAGGAGGCAACTCAGAAGTGTGGGCAGAGCTAGAAGGGGACAGCAGGGAGGCAACTCAGAAGTTTGGGCAGAGCTAGGGGTCAGCAAGGAGGCAACTCAGAAGTTTGGGCAGAGCTAGAAGGGGACAGCAAGGAGGCAACTCAGAAGTTTGGGCAGAGCTAGAAGCGGACAGCAAGTAGGCAACTCAGAAGTTTGGGCAGAGCTAGAAGCGGACAGCAAGGAGGCAACTCAGAAGTTTGGTCAGAGCTGGAAGGAGACAGCAAGGAGGCAACTCAGAAGTTTGGTCAGAGCTGGAAGGAGACAGCAAGGAGGCAACTCAGAAGTTTGGGCAGAGCTAGAAGGGGACAGCAAGGAGGCAACTCAGAAGTTTGGGCAGAGCTACAAGGGGACAGCAAGGAGGCAACTCAGAAATTTGGACAGAGATAGAAGCGGACAGCAAGGAGGCAACTCAGAAGTTTGGTCAGAGCTAGAAGGGGACAGCAAGGAGGCAACTCAGAAGTTTGGTTATAGCTAGAAGGGGACAGCAAAGAGGCAACTTAGAAGTTTGGGCATAGCTAGAAGGGGACAGCAAGGAGGCAACTCAGAAGTTTGGGCAGAGCTAGAAGCGGACAGCAAGGAGGCAACTCGAAAGTTTGGGCAGAGCTAGAAGCGGACAGCAAGGAGACAACTCACCATGCTTGGAACGCCGTCATCAGCAACTCTGACGGCGCGGTAGAGCGGTGGTGACCGAAGGGAAACGAGAGACAACCAGCTGTCAACTTCAGTGCACACAGGGTGAGTAATATGCGTGGGTAGCGGTGGGGGTTAGACTCCGGGGAGGGTCAGGAGAGACTGTTGAGAAATAGGTGATCGTGAAAGAGAGGGAGGGGGGAGAGGAGGGGGTAAGGAGGGATGGGGCGATGTTGCAAAACAGATGACACAGAAGAAGTGGACAGAGGATTAACGAAGGGCAGGATAAGGAGGATGAGAATGAGCGAAAAAGAGGCAGAGGGATGAGGGGGGAAAGCACAAACAGGGGTGTGGGTGGGGGGTGGGGGTGGGGGATGGAGGGAAGGAGCGGATGAAGACAGCGATGATTGAGGAGGGGACTGAGGGCACGGGGAAGGCAGCAGGGCAAGCGGCAGGGTAAAGAAGCGAAAAGTCGATAGGCAGTATGAAGAAAGGAGCACGTGAAATTGAAGTACAGAGAGAATGAAGATGGAACGGGGAACTGGAGGTAAAAAAGAGACTTAGTACGCGGAGAGGGAGAGGAGGAGAGGATGCAGGAGGAGGAGGAGGAGGAGGAGGAGGAAGGGGTGGAGAAGGAGGAGGAGAAGGAGGATGAGGATGAGGAGGAGGAGGAGAAGGAGGAGGAGGAGCAGCAGCACGAGGAGCACGAGGAGCACGAGGAGGAGGAGGAGGAGCACGAGGAAGAGGAGGAGGAGGAGGAGGAGGAGGAGGAGGAGGAGGAGGAGGAGGAGGAGGAGGAGGAGGAGGAGGAGGAGGAGGAGGAGGAGGACGAGGAGGAGGACGAGGAGGAGGACGAGGAGGAGGACAAGGAGGAGGGAGGAGGAGGAGAAGAGGAGGAGGGGAGGGGAGGGGGGGCACGGGGAGGAGGAGGAGGAGGAGGAGGAGGAGGAGGAGTGAGGAGGAGGAAGGAGGAGGGGAGGAGGAGAGGAGGAGGGAGGAGGGAGGCAGGGAGGACGGAGGACGAAGAACGCGAGAGGAGGAGGGGGAGAGACGAAGAGACGACGACGAGACGAGGGAGGGAGGAGGAGGAGGAGGAGGAGGAGGAGGAGGAGGAGGAGGAGGAGGAGGAGGAGGAGGAGGAGGAGGAGGAGGGAATGGTCGCATGAAAGGGATAAAAGCAGGTGCAAAAATAATTTATTATCGCAAAGATGGAGCGGGGATGTGGGTTTTGGGACGATTTGGAAGAGGGGAAAGAAGGGAAATATGTAGCGAATATAGCGAAAAGTGGAATAAAAGACCGATTTGATGATGCGAGGGGGAGAGCAGCGGGAATGGGTGTGGAGATGGGGACGGTGGCCACGCTAGCTGAGTGGAGGGAGATTTATGGGGACCTTGTCTTCCTGTCCACCCCAGGCAGTGGGGCGTGTCCACCAGACGGCAGGTCGTTCGTCAGGGGAGAGAGACAGCAGCGCCTCCACACGTCCCTGCTAAAGGCGCTTGAGTCCAAATTTTATGGCCAAAGCTGGGGTGAGGATGTTTATTTTCTTCCTTCAATCTTTCATCCAGTAATAGGTGCTCCAACTCCGTGCATCAGTCATTACGCAAATCTGATAACCATTCTAACACCGTTCCAACCCGCAGGAAAGCATGTAACCAGGCTGCCAAAGAACACATCGTATGCATTGTTGGTGTTACAGTTTTCCACCTTTGCCCTCGAATGTTCTCGGGTTTATCCCTGGATGACACGAAGCAATGTGAGTTAAGCATCTTGCTTATTTTGAAGGTGAAAGTATGGGATGCATGCACATTCTAATGTCGTCTGTACTGGCGGACAATGGCTGCTTGACGAATACTTACCAAGCGCCGGGCAGTCCACCGCCACAGATGATTCTTAAAGTCCCAGTGCAGCACAGGCAAATATTTACCCTCATTAATTTTATGCATGGGAGGAGTTGATTAAACCGTGTAATAAAGTAGCATATTAGACATCTCTAACGCTCATTATGCAAAAACGGCTATTATTCTTGGTTGAACCTGTCGCCTGGGCAACCACAGTAGGTCGATTTGCATCGGGCAGGCACTTATCAAATGATCACAACATTTTACCTGTCATGATCATCAAATGAAGGGACAGCTTTGATTAAGATCTATTTGAGAAAACTCGAAGAGATGAAAGTGATCATTCGAGAAGTCTTTGTCGTGCACGACCATGGGAGCTTTGGTATTACATCAACCGAACAATTACAACTGATTCGGCTGCGACAGAGTTTTACTACACTCGGGGCCAGCAGGTGTGTTGGTGCCTTTAACAGGGCTCACAACGCAAGCAGTCAAACGCTCTCCTCCAGCATCTGCCCCCGCATTTGGTCCAGTGACAGCTCCAGTCCCTGCAGTGGAGTTCAGATCTACTCTCCTGTCATCCGCCTACAGTCAGCGGCTGATTGGCATGAGAGCTCTTTCCTTGTACAGCTCGCATCTTTGACCAGCATTTCTCCCGTGTCAGGTGTTAAATGGGTACCTGAGAGGGCAATGCATCAGTGATTACAAACGTTGAACGCTCAGACGGAGCATAATGTTGGGATCTTCCTGTACAGAATGTATATAGTACTGACGCGTGATGGATGAGTCATTCAAAGTGTGGTAAATCTACATGCATACCAGGGCGGGTTTCAAAATAGGTAGTCGATCTTGGTCGCAAGATCTTGCTTCGCAGTAAGAGCTAGCTAAAAAAGAAACTACCCAACGTGACGAACTAATGCGCATGCGTAGACGCCACGACAAGAGGTGAACTAGCCACATTTAGTGGCCGACGTGTTGCCGGTTCACTCAGAAAACGCTCTATTTCGAGATACTAGCAACCCATCCAAAGAAAATATAAGCCATGCACAGCATTAATTTATCAAAGGTGTATGTTGAATGCATCAATAGGTCGTGAAAGCTTTTACATTTTACACATCGAATGCAGGTCGACGCATCCACGCCGAACTTTTGTCTCCAAGATGGCGGCGTGCACTGTACTCATGCTGTCCGCCATCTTGAATCTTAAAAGCTAGGCACCTCTCAAGCTGCCTCGCTCAATCTACGCTCGTCTACGATTGGCTCGCTAGCAAGCAAAGAATGAAACAGCCCATTCGGCGAGATCTGCGTAGATCTACCGAGATCTTCGCATTTTGAAACCAGCCCCAGCAGACCGTTAATTGTTTGGCCAAAGATCAAAGGCTAAAGTTCAGGGCGGCTCCAGAAGGCATCGTAATACTGTCGTGTGTGTGTGTCACGACTCGAGGTGGAATGTGGTTGTTGTTGTTGTTTTGTGGGAAGAAGTTTATTATAACCAGGGGGTGGGACTTTAGCGGCTTTAAACTTTGGGACTGCTTAACGGTTCTACGTATGCCTTTGATTGTTTTGCACGGGGTTTTCCGCTTGGCGTTATCAGGTTTTTTGAAAGTGTTAATTACATTTTTGGATTGTTATTAAGATTAGGTGCCCTGTGCACGTGCTGCACGGCTGTGATGTTGTATCGCCGGGTTTGCAGGTATTTCGCATGCTTTGTTGTTGGTTTTTATCAGGGCCGTTGATTAGTTAGGTGTTCCAGGGTAAGGGTGGGTTTCTTCATTTTCCCGTGCCGGTAGGGTTAGGACTATTTAGTTTAGTTATCATCGTTGTTTGTCAGTTGCTACTCCGGATCGCAGGGTGAGTGGTCATGGTCTCGCGCTCTTTCTGTTTCGTTTATTTTCTACTTTGACTCGTAGGTTGCGGGTAAGCGAGGGTGAGATTACTATTTCTTGTCATTGGTTTATTTCAGGTCCTGGCTGGGGAGAGGGGTTTTCGTTTCTGGCTTCGGCGGTGTGGCGTGATAGTTCTTGGCCTAGGCTTTTTGGGTCTGAGAGTTTTTGTCTGGGCCGGGGAAGGGGTTTGCTGATTTTTGGCTGTGGCTTGTGATTTGGATTGTGGAGGTGAAAGTTGGTGATTTGTGCGGCGGAGGGTTGTGTGATTTGAGCTGTGGAGGAGGGGTTATGATTGGAGTTGTAGAGAAGAGTTTTGTGATTTGAGCTGTGGAGGATGTTTTTGATTTGGGCTGTGGAGAAGGATTTGCAATTTGTGCTGAGGTGGAGGTTTGGTGAGTGGTAAGGTGGAGGTTTGGTGAGTGGTAAGGTGGAGGTTTGGTGAGTGGTGAGGTGGAGGTTTGGTGAGTTGTGAGGTGGAGGTTTGGTGAGTAGTGATGTGGAGGTTTGGGAAGTGGCGATGTGGAGGTGAAGGTTGGTGATTGGTGCGGCGGAGGGTTGTGATTTGAGCCGTGGAGGAGGGTTATGATTGGAGTTGTCGAGAAGGGTTTTGTGATTTGAGCTGTGGAGGATGTTTTGATTTGAGCTGTGGAGTTTGTGATTGGTGATGCAGAGGTGAAATGTTGCAGAGGGCGTGATTTGTGATGGAGTTTGATGCGTTGGAGAGGAGGTGGGTGCTGTGGATGGGAAGAGTGTGAGGTTTGGGTTGTGGAGAAGGGGTTGAGGTGAGTGCGGTGGAGGTGGAATGGTGGGATATATGCTGTGAAGGTGAAGTGGTGTCAGTGAGGATTTATATTTGTAAGTGTTTCCGTTGCCCATCTGTGGATTAAATCTTTTTTGTTACTCGTTGATCTTGCTTGCGTGTTTTGTTTCGTGTTCGTTTTCCCCAAGTAGCTCAGGGGTAGGAAGTGTATTCAGTTTATATAATCAAGAGTTAGCTTCAAGCCATCATCATCTACCAGCTCTTGACAGTCTGTGTGTGCGTGTGTGTGTGTGTGTGTGTATGTGTGTATGTGTGTGTGCTGTGTGAGTGTGTATGTGTGTGTGCTGTGTGTGCTATGTGTGTAAGTGTGTGTGTGTTTACGCGCTTTCGTGTGCGCGTGTGTGTTTTGTGAATATATATGTATACGTGTGCGCTGGCAGCATCATTGTTTGGTTGCTGCTTCTTCTCTCTTCTATTTCCATCCTCTCTTCTACTTTCATTTTCTCCTCTACCTCCATCCTCTCTTCTACATTCATTTCTCTTCTACTTCCATTCTTTCCTCTACTTCCGTTCCATCTTCTATTTCCATTCTCTCTTCTACTTCCATCCTCTCTTCTACATTCATCCTCTTCTACTTTCGTCTTCTCTTCTACTTCCATCTTCTCTTCTACTTTCATCTTCTCATCTACTTCATTCTATCTTCTACTTTCATCCTCTCTTCTACTTTCATCCTTTCTTCTACATCCATCTTCTCTTCTACTTTCATCCTCTCTTCTACTTCCATATCTTCTACTTCCATCCTCTCTTTTATTTCCATCTTCTCTTCTACTTCCATCCTCTCTTCTACTTCCAACCTCTCTTCCTCTCTTCTACTTCCAACCTCTCTTCTACTTCCATCCTCTTTTCTGCTTCCATCTTCTCTTCTACTTCCATCCTCTCTTCTACTTCCATCTTCTCTTCTACTTTCATCTTCTCTTCTACATCCATCCTCTCTTCTTCTTCCATCTTCTCTTCTACTTATATCTTCTCTTCTAATTCCATCTTCTCTTCTACTTCCAACCTCTCTTCCTCTCTTCTACTTCCAACCTCTCTTCTACTGCCATCCTCTTTTCTACTTCCATCTTCTCTTCTACTTCCATCCTCTCTTCTACTTTCATCTTCTCTTCTACTTCCATCCTCTCTTCTACTTCCATCTTCTCTTCTACTTATATCTTCTCTTCTACTTCCATCCTCTCTTCTACTTCCATCCTCTCTTCCTCTGTTCTACTTCCAACCTCTCTTCTACTTCCATCCTCTCTTCTACTTCCATCCTCTCTTCTACTTCCATCTTCTCTTCTACTCCCATCCTCTTTTCTACTTCCATCCTCTCTTCTCCTTTTATTTGTTCTTCAACTTTTGTTCTCTCTACTTCAACTCTCTCTTCTACTTTCATATCTGTTCTACTTTCATCCTCTCCTCTGCCCCCATTCTTTCTTCTACTTCCATCCTTTCTTCTACTTCTATCTTCTCTTCTACTTCCACCCTCTCTTCTACTTCCACCCTATCTTCTACTTTCGCGTAAAACTGTCCAGACGTTTGTGTGAATGCTCTTGTGTTATTGTGGAGAGTGTTTCTTAAATACAGAGTAATGCACCTTTCTTTTCTTCGGTCTCTTGTAAGCGAGAGGACGCGCGCACGCTTGCGCGCGTGTGTGCGCGTACGTGTGTGTGCATATGAGTGCGTTTGTGTGTGTGTGTGTATGTGTGTGTGAGACAGAGAGATAGATAGATAGATAGAGAGAGAGAGAGAGAGAGAGAGAGAGAGAGAGAGAGAGCGTGTGTGTGTGCATATGAGTGCGTTTGTGTGTGTGTGTGTGTGTGTGTGTGTGTGTGTGTGTGTGTGTGTGAGATAGAGAGATAGAGAGAGAGAGAGAGCGTGTGTGTGTGTTTGTTTGTTTGTTCTTGGGCAACGGTTTGCTAACATGATTCCACACCTGAATGTGGATCACATTTTGAACTTTTTGCATGTTAAATTGATCTTGTCACTCGTTCCTCTTTCTACGAGCTGAAGGCCTTAAGCAAAGGGAAGAAGGGAAAGGAAACCAGTGATGGTTTTCTCTTCCTTGCAATGGGCCTCTGACCCAAACAATCTCACGCGCGCACGAGCTCGCACATAGACACACACAGGGAAACTGTGGCTGACTAATTCGTTAGTGAGATTCTATTGGCACAGGATTGTTCTATGAATTTACTGCACAGACCGCTGTCATATTATATTTCATTGTTTTGTATTCATTGCTTTACTATAGTTGTTTCATGTTAATTCTGCATGTAATTTTGTTCCCTTTTTCGCAGGCCTAACGAACAAAGCTTCAAAGTCTCAAAGTCTCTCTCATCTACTTCCATTACCTCTTCTACTTCCATCCTCTCCTAAAATTCCATTCTCTCCTCTACTTCCTGTGTCTCTTGTACTTCCATTCTCTCCTCTACTTCCTGTGTCTCTTGTACTTCCATTCCCTCTTCTACTTACATCCTTTCTTCTACTTCCATTCTTTCTACTTCCATCCTCTCTCTTCTACTTTCATTCTCTCTTCTACTTCCATCCTCTCCTAATATTCCATTCTCTCCTCTACTTCCTGTGTCTCTTGTACTTCCATTCCCTCTTCTACTTACATCCTTTCTTCTACTTCCATTCTTTCTACTTCCATCCTCTCTCTTCTACTTTCATTCTCTCTTCTACTTCCATCCTCTCCTAAAATTCCATTCTCTCCTCTACTTCCTGTGTCTCTTGTACTTCCATTTCCTCTTCTACTTACATCTTTTCTTCTACTTCCATTCTTTCTTCTACTTCCATCCTCTCTCTTCTACTTTCATTCTCTCTTCTACTTCCATAATTTCTTCTACTTCCATCCTCTCCCTTCTATTTCCATCCTCTCTCTTCTACTTTCATTCTCTCTTCTATTTCCATACTATCTTCTACTTCGATTCTCTTTCTATACTTCTATTGTCTCTTCTTCTTTCATTCCCTCTTCTACTTCCATCCTTTCTTCTACTTCCATTCCCTCTTCTTTTTCATTCTCTCTTCTACTTTCATTCTCTCTTCTACTTCCATCCTTTCTTCTACTTCCATTCCCTCTTCTTTTTCATTCTCTCTTCTACTTCCATTCTCTCTTCTACTTCCATGCTCTCTTCTACTTCCATCCTCTCCCTTCTACTTCCATCCTTTCTTCTACTTCCATCCTCTCCCTTCTACTTCCATCCTCTCCCTTCTACTTTCTAAATTCAAGAGATGAAAAACAGTAGATGGATCCTCGATAAAATTAACAAGAAGGGAAAAGCCCATACGACTCACATGCTTGATCTTGACCTTTACATGACCTTGACCTTCAGGTGACCTTCAAGGTCAACCAACTAAACCTAGCAATGACATCATACACTAAGAAATGCTTTACACATTTTCCCTACAAAATACATGTGACCTTGACTCAAGGTCAAGGTCATCCAAGGTCATGCAACACAAAGCTGTTAATTCAAGACATAGGAAGCACAATGGTGCTTATTGGCACTTTCTACCATGAGATATGGTCACTTTTAGTGGTTCACCACCCCATTTTGGTCACATTTCATAAGGGTCAAAGTGATGATATGTGACCAAATGTGTCTCATGATAAAGGTATAACATGTTCCCCACATAATTATTAAGTTTGAAACAGTTATCTTCCATAGTTCAGGGTCAAGGTCACTTCAAAATATGTATACAATCCAACTTTAAAGAGCTCTTGTGACCTTGACCTTGGAGCAAGGTCAATCAAACTGGTATCAAAAGATAGGGATTACTTTGTCCTATATACCATACATAGGTCAGGTATCCAATCTTAAAAACGTCAGAGAAAATTGGGAAAATGTGAAAAATGGCTGATGTTTTACATTTATGGCCCCTGCGACCTTGACCTTGAAGGAAGGTCAAATCATTGTGTATGTTTTTGTACGCCTTGTCATCCTACACCATTATGCCAAATTGGGTGTTGATAGACTTAATAGTCTCCGAGAAAAATCCAACGTTAAAGTTTTTTACGGACGGCAGGACGCCCGGATGACCGGACGCCAAGACGCCCGGACACCCAGACGGACGACACGGGTGACCTAGTACGAAAGTATAACATGTGTACTACAATGTTATGAAGTTTGGAAGAGTTATCTTCCATAGTTCGGGGTCAAGGTCACTTCAAAATATGTATACAATTCAACTTTAAAGAGCTGATGTGACCTTGACCTTGAAGCAAGGTCAAGTCACTATGTATGTTTTTGTATGCCTTGTCATCCTACACCATCATGCCAAATTGGGTGTTGATAGACTTAATAGTCTTTGAGAAAAATCCTACGTTAAAGTTTTTTACGGCCGCCCGGACGGCCGCTCGGACGCCCAGACGGCCAACACTGGTGACCTAGTATGAAAGTATAACATGTGTACTACAATGTTATGAAGTTTGGAAGAGTCATCTTCCATAGTTCAGGGTCAAGGTCACTTCAAAATATGTATACAATTCAACTTTAAAGACCTCCTGTGACCTTGACCTTGAAGCAAGGTCAATCAAACTGGTATCAAAAGATAGGGATTACTTTGCCCTATATACCATATGTAGATCAGGTATCCAATCTCAAAAACGTCAGAGAAAATTGGAAAAATGTGAAAAATGGCTGTTTTTTAGACAACATTTATACCCCCTGCGACCTTGAGCTTGAAGCAAGGTCAAGTCACTATGTATGTTTTTGTACGCCTTGTCATCCTACACCATCATGCCAAATTGGGTGTTGATAGACGTAATAGTCTCCGAGAAAAATCCAACGTTAAAGTTTTTTACAGACGCCCGGACGCCCGGACGGACGAAAAGGGTGAGTACATAGACTCACTTTTGCTTCGCATGTGAGTCAAAAATGAAAGCAAGATAAGATTATTAGTCTGGAAGGATTTGAGAAAACATATGCAAAACTAATATATTTGTTTAACTTCCTACCCTCACGTACATGGTGCGACAAGCATGCAAAGCACTTTCATAGTCATGGTTGTGTTGTAAAAACGGATAAAACGACATATATAAACTCATGCAAAAATAATCTTAAAGGTGTTTACTTTTGACTCTATACATACCCAGCAGGCTGTACACAATACACGATACGCAATACATAAAGGCAGCGCGTCCACCGTGCAAAGCACCCACGACATGAATTGTAAAGCATTCATCACTGTTCACGATATGCAAATGATCTGGCTCTGCCCCAATGTCCCGGCCAGCTTCTTTGACTGTCTGGGGCCACCCCTGGCTGAGCTACTGAAGCAGCCCCTGCAAGTCCACCCCTTGCTGAGCTACTGAAGATGATTCTGCTAGTCCAGCAGCCCACCCCTGGTTGTTCTACTGAAGATGTTCCTACAATTCCAGCAGCCCACCCCTGGCTGAGCTACTGAAGATGTAACTGCAAGTCCAGCAGCCCACCCCTGGCTGAGCTACTGGAGCAGCCCCTGCAAGTCCAGCAGTCCACCCCTGGCTGAGCTACTGGAGCAGTCCCTGCAAGTCCAGCAGTCCACCCCTGGCTGAGCTACTGGAGCAGTCCCTGCAAGTCCAGCAGCCCACCCCTGGCTGAGCTACTGAAGATGTAACTGGAAGTCCAGCAGCCCACCCCTGGCTGAGCTACTGAAGATGTAACAGCAAGTCCAGCAGCCAGGGCCTTCATGACGAGCCCTCAGGACATCGATCGCTCCAATCCTTTGTTACAACTGACAAGCTACGGGCAGGCCTTTTTTCACACCCAAGCGCACAATCAAAGTAAACGATACTTTTTGTGAGATTCAAGGAAGATCCAGCCTCATCATAGAAAAGTCATTATTACAGTGCTTTCAGAACATATGATAAAGATCACACAATACATTCGTAGAATCGTTCCTAAGTAATCTTGTTCAACTCCAACACAGAGCACGGCTGCGCACAACACATGAAAGGGCTGGATCATGGAACGTCCACTTTTAATACAATGAAAGTTTCAATACTCGCATGGAAAAGTTCAACGTTGAAAATGCCACGACTGAGAAATAAATATGGAGTGCAGCACAGCCTGGAAAGACTTGAAAATTGGATGCTATGAAAACAACAACCTTACGTAGCACATTTTAGACACAACTCTCTTCGTTTTATTATTCAACTGAACACAACGCTTTGATTCTTTGGTAATCGTGGATAATGTTTCACAAGTTTCTCGGGTTAGGTCAGCTTGTACAAGCTCCACATGCTGCAATATGACTGGCTCCACAGAACCATTTTTCTGTTACGGAGACCTTCAGCCACACGCCTGAAATGTAGAATCTCCAGGCAGCCAGTGTGGAATCACAGTTTCCACTGCGACAAGAGTTCATGAGAATGCACTTCAAACTGACAAAATAATTTGCCAATCAGGACAGCCATGACCGGGTTGCAAAGCAAATGCAGTCAGTTACGATGACCGAATCTCACGCCCAAAAAGGCGACTGCATCCCCAAGGACCCACATTCAGCCGTCGCCAGGCAACAACGAGAAAACTCGCGCCAAGCGTTTGACGATTCACGCACTCTTTCACAGTCCAGTGTCTCACAAGACAATGCAGACTGCGTTGGAGTAGCCTCCCTTTGTGCTGACGTCACTCACATGGGTGTTGGAGGTGCTAGGCTGATGAAGCGGACTTTGTAGTCGTGTGGTGTGTACGTCAATCCCATGATGCCTTCCATGACTGGATGCGACGCAGGATCTTCAGGTGCCCGGATGTCGAAGTGCTGCACGATGACGGAGAGGAAGAGGAACATCTCCATCTTGGCAAGCGCCATGCCCGGGCACTGTCGTCGGCCTGCAGCGCAGAGGAAATGGCGTCAATGCGAATGAAGGTAAAGGGAAGAGATTGTATGTGATGACTTGTTGGGCCAGTCTGGGTCTCTGCATGCTTTGCAGTCACCGACCTAATCATTGATTATAATAATAGTAACTGATAATTATACCTTACCAGGCACCGGACAACAAAGCAAGACTGACATATTACACACAATGAGACCTCCAGCACCATCTCCACTCCCTGTGAAGTATCCAACTCTACAGCGGCCCTCCACTCCCTGCGGAGTATCCAACTCTACAGCGGCCCTCCACTCCCTGCGGAGTATCCAACTCTACAGCGGCCCTCCACTCCCTGCGGACTATCCAACTCTACAGCGGCCCTCCACTCCCTGCGGACTATCCAACTCTACAGCGGCCCTCCACTCCCTGCGGACTATCCAACTCTACAGCGGCCCTCCACTCCCTGCAGAGTATCCAACTCTACAGCGGCCCTCCACTCCCTGCGGACTATCCAACTCTACAGCGGCCCTCTACTCCCTGTGGAGTATCCAACTCTACAGCGGCCCTCCACTCCCTGCGGACTATCCAACTCTACAGCGGCCCTCCACTCCCTGGGGAGTATCCAACTCTACAGTGGCCCTCCACTCCCTGCGGACTATCCAACTCTACAGCGGCCCTCTACTCCCTGGGGAGTATCCAACTCTACAGCGGCCCTCCACTCCCTGGGGAGTATCTAACTCTACAGCGGCCCTCCACTCCCTGGGGAGTATCCAACTCTACAGCGGCCCTCCACTTCCTGCGGAGTATCCAACTCTACAGCAGCCCTCCACTCCCTGTGGAGTATCCAACTCTACAGCGGCCCTCCACTCCCTGCGGAGTATCCAACTCTACAGCGGCCCTCCACTCCCTGCGGAGTATCCAACTCTTCAGCGGCCCTCCACTTACTGCGGACTATCCAACTCTACAGCGGCCCTCCACTCCCTGCGGAGTATCCAACTCTACAGCGGCCCTCCACTCCCTGCGGACTATCCAACTCTACAGCGGCCCTTCACTCCCTGCGGAGTATCCAACTCTACAGCGGCCCTCCGCTCCCTGCGGACTATCCAACTCTACAGCGGCCCTCCACTCCCTGCTGAGTATCTAACTCTACAGTGGCCCTCCACTCCCTGGGGAGTATCCAACTCTACAGCGGCCCTCCGCTCCCTGCGGACTATCCAACTCTACAGCGGCCCTCCACTCCCTGCTGAGTATCTAACTCTACAGTGGCCCTCCGCTCCCTGCGGACTATCCAACTCTACAGCGGCCCTCCACTCCCTGGGGAGTATCCAACTCTACAGCGGCCCTCCACTCCCTGCGGAGTATCCAACTCTACAGCGGCCCTCCACTCCCTGCGGAGTATCCAACTCTACAGCGGCCCTCCACTCCCTGCGGAGTATCCAACTCTACAGCGGCCCTCCACTCCCTGCGGAGTATCCAACTCTACAGCGGCCCTCCACTTACTGCGGACTATCCAACTCTACAGCGGCCCTCCACTCCCTGCGGAGTATCTAACTCTACAGCGGCCCTCCACTCCCTGGGGAGTATCTAACTCTACAGCGGCCCTCCACTCCCTGCGGACTATCCAACTCTACAGCGGCCCTCCACTCCCTGGGGAGTATCTAACTCTACAGCGGCCCTCCACTCCCTGCGGAGTATCTAACTCTACAGCGGCCCTCCACTCCCTGGGGAGTATCTAACTCTACAGCGGCCCTCCACTCCCTGGGGAGTATCTAACTCTACAGCGGCCCTCCACTCCCTGGGGAGTATCTAACTCTACAGCGGCCCTCCACTCCCTGGGGAGTATCTAACTCTACAGCGGCCCTCCACTCCCTGGGGAGTATCTAACTCTACAGCGGCCCTCCACTCACCCCACAGGTGCCCGCTGTCACTCCTGGACGGCGAGGGGCAGTGCGGATGAAGTACTTTCCCTGACGATGCAACTCTCGGATCCACGCAACGTTGCTCGCTGCATCCGCGGGCCACCAAGGCGCGCGTTCACCACTGGCTCCGTGCCCCGTGCCGCCTTTTCTCATGCCCCAGAATTCATTCTGGGATTCAAGTTTTTCGCCACATTTGCCATCAACGAAAGTCGAAACAGTTGTTTGATTTACCGTAAGCGTGGACGACTTGCAGTACCATCCGCTACGGAGTCAGATGGGACAATTTTGTACCAGTGTAACCTCTTCAGGGTGTACTCCAACCGGCTTCTGGCTCTGTATGAGTGTGTATGAATGTATCTGTATCTGAGCCACTGTCCACCACCACCACCACTCACCACCCCAATCAACGCACACGTGCTCACTTGGGTACACACACACACACACACACACACACACACACACACACACACACACACGCAGACACACACACAACACACACACATACACACACACACACACACACACACACACACACGCTCATGCACACACCCCACCCATCACCACACCAATCCACCCCCAACACATCATTGCAATGTGACGTCACGGCGGCTACCCACCCAGAAAGAAGGGGATGAACTGCTCAGGGACCGCTAGGTTGCCATCTTGGTCCAGGAAGCGCTCAGGCCGGAACTGCTCGGGGTCAGGAAAGGTCACGGGGTCATGGTGCGTAGAGTTCAAGTTGGCAATCACGATGGAACCTGGCGGCACGTGCAGCCCGTTGACTTTGCCTCCAGCCAGAGTGGCGTGGGGCACGCTGCAACGCACAGACAGAGCTCCAGTGAGTGTGTGTGTGTGTGTGTGTGTGTGTGGGGGGGGGGGCTTGGTGTGTGGGTGAGTAAGAAGTGGAGAGAGAGAGAGAGAGAGAGAGAGAGAGAGAGAGAGAGAGAGAGAGAGAGAGAGGAGGATGGAGAGAGGGATGGAGAGAGAGAAAAAGAAAGAGAGAGAGATAGGGGTGGGGGTGGGGGGAGGGAGTGAACGAGTGAGTCAACGAGTTAACGTGCGATAAAGTGAATGATTGAACAATTGAACGGGTGAGTGAACGAGTGAGTGAGTGAACGAATAAAGGAGTGAATGAATGAGTGGACGAGTGAGTGAACGAGTGAACGAGTGAGTGAACGATGAGTGAGTGAACGAGTGAGTGAACGATGAGTGAGTGAACGATGAGTGAGTGAGAGAGAGAGAGAGAGAGAGGGGGTGGGTGGGGGGTGGGGTGGGGGGTGAGTGAGTTAGTGAGTGAAAATGAATGATCGCGTGAGTACGTGAATGAGTAAAAACAAAAAAGGAAGTGAGAAGTGGGTATGCAGGGAATTGAGTGAACGGGTGAGACTGAGCGAGTAAGTTGAAGTGAACTAATGTGCGCGAGCGCGTGTGCATGAGCGAGTGTGTGAGTAAAATGAGAGTGAGAGAGCGAGTGTGTGAGTGAAATGAGAGTGAGAGAGCGAGTGTGTGAGTGAAATGAGAGTGAGAGAGCGAGAGCCCAAATAAAGTAAAAACGTGGTTTAATAATGCGTCGATTATCCGGCTCCGTATAAGGAATGTGTGAACTATATGAACAAAGTCATTGCGCAGTGCATTTAATGAGCGAGAAATCTCAAGTTCTGACTATGACCCTTGCAGCTGGCTCCAAGACATCGATCCTCACCTGAAAGGAGCGATGTCCGCCAGACGCTGGATTTCGTGGATGACGGCACTGACGTAGGGCAGTTTGCTTCGGTCTTCCATTTCCGGCCATCGCCTGGTTCCGGAAATGACTGTTCTCAGCTCAGAGCGTATGCGCTCTTGCACTTCCGGATGTCTGACGAGGAAGACGATGGCCCAACGGAGCGAAGTGGCAGTGGTCTCCGTGCCGGCCACGAACAGGTCTCCCAGCACCTTGATCAGCTGGTCCGCTGTTGTGAAGGAACGCAATGACAGGTCTAATGTGTGCGACGTGTGCCAGAAAGCTTCGTGACGTCTGCTGATTTGGCGTTAGGTAAGAAAATATATCGCTCTCTCGACCAGATGATGCGCCGTCGTGTTCATTGCAGTTGCAGGATTTTGCATGGATTAGAGCACACCAAAAAGCATCATGCAGCTCAATATATATCATGGTTAGATTAACAGAGATTAATGTGACAGAATTGTTGAATGACAGAGCTGCAAAGTTGGCATGAAAATGCATATGCTGTCATTACGAACTGACGCTATTGTTTGGCACATTTGATTTCAAAAAAGAATCTTCACTAAAAGTAAACAAAATCTGGATGATCGAAATAAAACAAGTGAAAACAAACCAACATATATTTAGATTGAAACTTTAAACATGCCCTTCAACACGCTCAAGTACAAAATGTGAAGCACACAAATATACACGCACGCACACGCATTGAGGCGATTGCGGCATGCGCTGTGTTTGTGTGTGTGTGTCTCTCTGAGTCTATCTCTCTCTCGCTGAGCCTATCTCTCTCTCTCTTTCTCTCTCTCTCTCTGTTTTTCTGACTGTCTGTCTGTCTGTGTGTGTGTGTTTGTGTGTGTGTGTGTGTGTGTGTCTCTCTCTCTCTCTCTCTCTCTCTCTGTTTTTCTGTCTGTCTGTCTGTCTGTCTGTGTGTCTGTCTGTCTGTGTGTGTGTCTGTGTGTGTGTCTGTCTGTATGTGTGTGTGTGTCTGTCTGTCTGTCTGTCTGTCTCTGTGTCTGTTACTCCGTCTGTCCGTCCGTCCGTCCGTCCGTCCGTCCGTCTCTCTCTCTCTCTCTCTCTCTCTCTCTCTCTCTCTCACAGACACACACAGACACACACACACACACACACACACACACACACACACACACACACACACACACAAACACACACACTCTCACCCTCCCACCCCAACTCTCCATGCAACACACACGCTACTCACGTTGGAGTGAAGTGTTGGGGTTTCGAGCCTGCGCCTTGGCCATCTCCAGCAAATAGGCGTCCGTGAAGTCTCGCACCGTCACGGGGTCCAGCGTGGATTCGTGGCTCTGGATGATGGCCCTCAAGAACTTCTGCACGATTTCCACGTTGTCCAGCGTCTTCTTGAACTTGAACCTGTCACCAGGCAGGAACTTCAGCCAGGGAAAGTAATTCAGGATCGGGGTCCCGCCGATGAGTCTCATGTTTTCTTCGAAGATTTTCAGGAAGGAGATGAACATGGCATCATCGTACTCGAACCTTTTGCCGAAGACTATGGAGCAGATGATGTTGGCGATGGCAGTCTGGATGGCATTCTGGGGATCGAAGTCTCTGCCCTCTGTCTCGCGCAAGGCGCTCAGGAAAGGAGAGAGTTCTTCCTTGACCTTGTCTTCGAAGGAAGTCGAGCCAATGCCGAACTGTCGAAGCTTGTGCACAGTGAACTTCCGTTGTTCCCGCCACACGGCACCAGAGCTGTTTACAATGCCTGCAAGTACGACCAGGTTTGGGACATCAGCACTGCTGTCGATTAAAGTCATTTTGGGGAAATGATCATAAACGTCGTTGTTTGTCGTCACTATCAGCGTCTGTGAAGGTAGCAGCATCGCTGTCGGCAGCAGTAACAACACGCGCCACTCCTCGCCCTGTCACGCAGGCATCCCGTCACCACACCTGTCATGCCAAACCCCCTAGCACCTTGACTGTACACAGTGGAGCTTCTGTACTGAAATGACTTGTAGGCCCTGGGTCTCCCTGTACAGCTGTCATTTTTCCGCCCCCGTTTATTAAAATGTGTGATGTACATTATGACTTGTAAATTTTTTTTATGAACCTTTACTTTATTCGTCGCTTGCCCATTGATTTTATTTTTATGCATGCTTTCATGTGTAAATCTCTGTCTGTCTGTCTGTCTGTCTGTCTGTCTGTCTGTCTGTCTGTCTGTCTGTCTGTCTGTCTGTCTGTCTGTCTGTCTGTCTGTCTGTCTGTCTGTCTGTCTGTCTGTCTGTCTGTCTGTCTGTCTGTCTGTCTGTCTGTCTGTCTGTCTTTGTGTCTGCCTGTGTCATTGTGTCTGTATGTCTGTCTATCTCTCTGTGTGCCCATGCGTCTGTCTGTGTGTCTGTGTGTCTGTCTGCCTGCCTGTTACGGTTCGGCCTTTGTTCCATTTTTCTGTGTTGTTTGAAACAAACGCCATGTCGCTGTTCGGCGGGAACAAGCTGAGCTTTGCACTCTGAGACCGGTTTGAATCGGCTGTTTTTTTAAATTATCAGTGACGCAACAATGATTTGATTGACAGAAGGTGGTGGCGCATGCGCTGTGAATAACTCTTGTCGGAGACGCTGGAATTATGTGAGTTAGTTGGCTCTAAGAATGTCGTCATGAGCAGACGTATGCCGAGCAGCTCCGTATGAGACGAGGAGTCGACACGGTAAATAAATTCTTCAATTCCTCCCCCGACCATCTGAAAGATTGTATTGAGAAGAACAGTGTCCTCTATGAATGAAGGTCCAGTTTTGCTGTATTATGACGCCGTCTCGCTTCATGAAAGTTTCGTTGTTCGGTTCTGAACGCTGGCTGGTGTTCAAACCTGTGTCCACACGCAGGGCCGGATCTAGGGGGGGTGCTGGGGGTGCTCGAGCACCCCCCCCCCAAAAAAAAAAAAAAAAAAAAAAAAAACCTCCGTGGCAGCCGGGAGTTGGGGGAAGGAGGGAGGGGGGGGGGGGTGGGTGGTTGCTCAAATATGTTGATCTACTTCCCACCTCATCGGATATCGGCACACTTTGCTTGGTAGCAGAGACAGTATAGTTAGTAAAAAGCTTGGGAAGAGGGGGGGGGGATGAGGAGGGGGGGGGGGGGGGAATAAAAGCATGCTGAGCCCAGAGTGCTGTACTACTCTCCACTTGGTATAAGCACACTCTACTTGGCAGCCAAGGTAGCTGGGGAGGGAGGGGGGGGGGGTGCTGCTATAATTAAGATGCCTTCCTTTTGCTACTCGCACAGACAAATCAAACCCGGGCAGAGACAGGAAGAATCTGTGACCAAACAAAAACTCTTGGAAATGACCGCACTGCCAGATTGCACAGATTTGCACCATTTTTCTCAAAATTTTCCGGGGGGGGCATGCCCCCGGACCCCCCTAGAGGGGCGTGCCTGCTTCGCAGGCACGCACTCGTGGCTTCGCCACTTCGATGAGAAGACCCTAAAACAATTTTAAGCACCCCCCCTCAAAAAACTTTGATCCGGCCCTGACACGTGTACATGTGTGTGGGTGAACCCCACATGTGTCTATGGCCTTTTGATCCTCTCTTTTGAGGTGTAGCCTTGAGAGAGAGAGTGTGTGCTTGTGAAAGCCCATTTCTGAGCGGACATCGTTTTGGGCAGAAGTTTCATCGTTGGAAGATTCTAGAACCGACATCGCCTATGTGTGAGTGAACGTGAGTAACTCTTTGTCAACTTTGGTTTTGGGTCAGTGAAAGTAATCCTCTACTTTTCAGTCAGAGAGTAGACTGATAGAAGTGATTGACATTTTTAATCATATTGTCTTGAATTTGATTTTATTCATGATTCAGTCTCATTAAAGAAAATCCTTAATGAACATTGTGTCACGTCATGCGAGCGTGAGAGAGAGTGAGCGAATCAATGGACTTTATCCACATATCGAGGCTCTGGGAGTTACTTCCCTTGTTTTCCAGACCAGATTACCGCGAATCTTTCATAATGCTGACTACCAAGAGCTGTGCTTGGGGACTATGTAAAACGGATAATAGATACCCTGAACGCTGTGTTGGCGTCAAATTCATTCCATTTGTGAAACCAGGAAAGAATATGTACCATCTAGATCGTTGCCTTCACTGAATAAAAGCCTGGAATCGCCCAGCTGACCAGTTGAACGTCAACACAATCACGCAGTACTCGTTCATTTGCAGCAAGGTAAGATCTCGCACGACGATTTGATTCAAGGCCTAGTGCTAATTTTTTTGATGGTCTGGTCTCAGTGTCACAGAAAATATGATGATTTAATCAATCACTGCTTTAAAAAATAAGTACGTTGCCCTATATTGCCCTATTTTGATCGACATTCTGAGTGAAATAGATCTATTTCGCTGTCCCGGCCGGCGAACTTGTTGCATGTCCGTACGACGTTGTCCTACTTCTGCAACTTAAACCCAGTGATATTTAATGCTCTCACCGATGTAGAAAATAAATGAGTTGCGCTCGATTTAACACATGCGCTACAGTGAATATGCGCAAGTGAAGGAACAGTGTAGCACACATTGATTTGCGTACCCGATTGATCACACGTGGAAGTAACGCTGAAAATGGTCGTTATCGGCAACATTTCCGGACACTGTACCTGAGGTACTCTGTACTCTGTCCGATCGGACAGAGTACCTCAGGTACAGTGTCCGGAAATGTTGCCGATAACGACCATTTCAGTGTAACGTGTTGTACGCGCTGGGTTATGTTAATGCCTTCACCAATGTCGACAATGATTGAATATGAGTTCGATTTAACACACGCATTATAGTGAATATACCCAAGTGAAGAATCATCGTAGCACAAATTGATTCGCGTATCCGATTGATTATTCGTGAAACAAACGTGTTCTACGCTGTTTTGTTAATGGTCTCACCCATGTCGAAAATAATTGAGTTGCGCTCGATTTAACACACGCGCTACAGTGAATAATACGCAAGTGAAGGAACATTGCAGCACACATTGATTTGCGTACCCGATTGATCACACGTGGAAGAAACGTGTTGTACGCGCTGGGTTATGTTAATGCCTTCACCGATGTCGAAAATGATTGATATGAGTTTGATTTAACACACGCGCTACAGTGACTGTATGCAAGTGAAGGAACGTCGTAGCACAAATTGATTCGCGTATCCGATTGATTATTCGTGAAACAAACGTGTTATACGCTGTTATGTTAATGCTCTCACCAATGTCGAAAATGATTGATTTGCGCTCGATGGCTGTAATGCCCACGCCATGCCCCATCAAGTAGGTGCACACATCCACAAAAGAAAAGTCTGGTAAGATACTAATGTCCGAAGATCCAGACAGAAGTGCAGGGTTGGACAACACGAGGTTGCCGTCTCTCAGTTTTTCGCCTATCACTTCAGATCGATCTTCTACACACAACTCGGGATCTACGGGTAAACCCAAGTCCTTGGCTATCCCAACAAGTTCAAGAAGTTCTTGCCTCTTACTCTGACCCACAACCACACCTCTGTCTCGCAAGAAACGTTGCAGTTCGCTCACAGTCACTCGCTTTGTTTCCATTGTCGCCATCTTCGATCATGGTCCTGATTTCAGGGGAGATAACTCGCGTAACACATTCGCTGCTGACTCGTGCATGAGGTCCATTGTCCCACCTTCCACGATTGATACCCCTAGACGCCAAAACAGAAAGAATTTGAGAACTGTGTGAGTGAATGTGGAGGGAGGTGATACTGCCTGTCTGTGTCTGTCTGTGTGTGTGTGTCTGTGTGTGTGTCTGTGTGTGTGTCTGTGTGTGTGTCTGTGTCTATGTCTGTCTGTATGTGTGTCTGTTTGTGTGTCTGTGTGGTTGTCTCTCTCTCTCTCTCTCTCTCTCTCTCTCTCTCTCTCTCTCTCTCTCTCTCTCTCTCTCTCTCTCTGCGTGCGCGTGCGCGTTTTGTCCAGCTTGTGCGAATGATGAGGAACTGAATGCCATATTTTATTTGCATGTTCCGCTTCTGACGAGGTTCATGCTTAATGAGTAATTATCAAATCATCCAAGTCACCGGCTGAAAACTATTGTCTTATGTTGTCGAGCAAAAATGTAACCATGATATTTAAAATGTTGCTACATACTTGTACTATGCATTTAAAAGTAGAAATGAAAGCATTTGTTGTAGGATTGTATGTCATTGATGTGTTCCATTGTTATGGGCTGTAGACATAACAATAACACATCAAAATGTCAAAAAGTGTGTGTGTGTGTGTGCGCGCGTGCGTGCGTGCGCGTGTGTTTGTGTGTGCATGTGTGTGTTTGTGTGTGTGTGCGGCCGTGCGTTCGTGCGTGCGTGTATTTGTGTGTGCATGTGTGTGTGCGTGCGTACATGCGCGTGTGCGCGTATGCGTGTGGTTGTGTGTGCATGTGTGTGTGTGTGTGCGTGTGTGTGCGTGCGTGCGTGCACGTGTGTGTGTTTGAGTGTGCATGTGTGTGTGCGTGTGTATGTGTACGCGCGCGCATGTGTGTGTGTGTGTGTGTGTGTGTGTGTGTGTGTAAGAACGACGGGAAGGTTGCTATGCATCTAAGCCCCTCACTGCTAGAGGGAAGCAGGTTGGCGCCGTGCTCACTGATGTGGAGAACGCCTCGACATGGTCCTCAGCTCAGTGACCACAGTCAACGCGACTTCACGCGCGGTGGAGTTCGGCCGCGGGTGACTGGGGAGTGCTGTCACCTGTGAAGAGACCTTTTCTTCTGACTTGTCACAAGGTCTGGCCCTCAGGGAACGTTACATTCCGTTAGTCGCCTTAGCACAGACTACTTTTCCTCATGAAAGCCCTGATACTTGACCGCTCCGTGAGGATCTCTTAACCACCGGAGAAATGCAGAATTCAGCAGGGCCTACATATTACGAGCAACGGCAGAGTGTGTGATGTGACGAAATACAATGTCTAAATCTATTGGTCATGGCTACCGCGTTCACGCTCAACATAATGTTTGAGAGCTGCATCCTCTTGTGGCTTGCTGAAATGCCAAGCGGCATCGAGATAGGACTTTGGGCTCCTTCCCTAGCGGTTTGAAATCTACACCACCAGGCTGCGCTTTTGTGTAAAGGCTTGACGACTTTCTTCTGGTGGGAAATTAATCCACTCTCATTTCATCCCGCGGTCGATTTGAACTCCTCTTGCTGAATTTCGTTTGCTCTTCTTTACTCTTCTCTCGAGGAGAATGGGGCGCAGACAGATTGTTGTTCGTTTTTTAAAATCTTGTTCCGCTTGATTAATTTTCTTCCTTCTGTACTTTTCATGACCTTTTTTCGCAGTGTGACCTTGTTCTCTTTTTTCTGCTTCAGCTCTCTTGCCTACTCAAGCTTTCCCTTTGAGTTCCTCCCTGTAGAGTTCGTCCTTCACGTGGTCCTCGTGTTACTCGGCAGCTGTCAGTACTTCTGTCCGCAACTCCGTCTTCGGGAAGGTAGCGATAAATGTTCTTGTCTCTGACGGGAAATTTCATAGAGAATGAAAGTTCAAACTTCAAAAGTATGTACCAGATGTATATCAGAGAAAAAGCTTGATGCCTAGACAATGTTACAAATTCTTTCTTGACGATGAGAAGCGACAGTAGTACCAGCAGGAGCAACAACAAGAACGATTTACAACATACCCGTCCCAACAAAACCCTTAGCTCCTCGTTTTAACCTTTGCTCCTACAATCGTATCCAATGAGATTGGCAAGAGCTGGTGCTTCAGCAGAAACCATATTCCATCTTCAGCGTCTTCGGTTAATGGCTGGATAAACGTATCATGACTGACATCGTGTGAGTTTACAAATGTCTGATTGCATGTAATCTCTTCTCACACTTTCCTGTGCAGCTGGTGTAATAGCAAGACCTACCTTTGCCCTGGCCGACTTCCGTCACAGAGAAGATCTGGGGACGGTCGCTGAAGCTGTCGGCCTGGTTGACGAAGGTCTCCTTGATGGCCTCGTAGCCATTGACAACCACGATCAGACGACTGCCCAGGCGGAAGCTGAAGATGTCGCCATAGCGCTGCCGCATGTCCGCAAACATCTGGAACGTCAGGGGCAGTGACGTCATCGTGACAAGGGAGATAAGTCGAGACAGTAACGATGGCTGAATGATGAATTTCTGAGGATAATTTTGGTAAGAAAATATATTTAATGGTGCAGGGTAGTAAACAAAACTACCAGCTTGCATTTCAGTTTTCGCTGAATATGAGTAGCGGCCATATCTTGCTGTCAGGAATAATCAGGTAAGATGACGTATCTTTATGTAGAATCAGTTGCATATGTTTACCTCTAGCGCACTTTCGTAATGCTTCGCTTTTTCTTGAGAAATTTCACCAAAGAGTAGAAAGAGGAGAATGGCGAGTGGGAGGAGGGGAGGGGGGGGGGAGGAATAAGAGGAGGAGAGTGGGTGAAAGAAGAGGAGGAGGAGGAGGAGGAGGAGGAGGAGGAGGAGGAGGAGGAGGAGGAGGAGGAGGAGGAGGAGGAAAGAAAAAACTTGAAAGAAAAAACTTAAAAGAAAGAAAGAAAGAAAAAAAGAAAAAAAGACAGAAAAAGAAAGAAAACAGAAAGAAAAGAGAAAATATGAGATAGAAAGAAAGAAAACAAGAAAAACGGAAAAAGAAGGAAAGAAAAAGAAAGGATAAGAGAGAAAGAAAAAGACAAAAAGACAAAGACAAAAAAGACAAAAAGAAAAAGAAAGAAAAAGACAATAAGAAATATGGACAGAAAAAAGAAAGAAGAAAGAAAGAAAAATATAAAAAGTAGAAAGAAAGAAGAGAGACAGAAAAAGGATAGACAGAAAAAAGAAGGAAGAAAGAATGGAAAATGAAGATAGAAGCGAGAAGGAAGAAAGAGGGAAGAAAAAAGGAATGTAGAAGAATGGAGGAGGAGGAGGAGGAGTAAGAGGAGGAGTAAGAGGAGGAGTAGGAGGAGGAGAAGGAGGAGGAGGAGGAGGAGGAGGAGGAGGAGGAGGAGGAGGAGGAGGAGGAGGAGCACAAGTAGGTCAAGGGAGAAAGCCATGCTCACCTTCTTTTTGTCGCCACGCAGCAACCAGAGACATCCTAGACCTGGGATTCCCCAGGGCCCGGGCGGCAGTCTACGGGATGCCAGCCACAGCACAGCAAGGGCCACGCCCACACACAGCGCAGCAGTCCGCGCGGGGGAGCGCAGCAGTAGCTCCAGCATCCTTCACGCAGTAGGGTTGGAGTAGAGAGGGTCGAGGATGGCGATGGAGCAAGGTGTGGTGAAGATGACTATCTCAAGACACGGAGGTTTGGGGTAGGGTGGAGCGGGATGTGTTGGGATAAGTATGAAAATTAGACGAGGTGGGAACTGGGGATGGGGGCAGGGGTAGTTAGGAGTGGAGGTGAGAAACAGAGGGGGGATGCAAGTCTGTTACAATGCAGAGGCAGATAGGGTACGGAACAGGTAGAGTGTGGATGAAGTATGTGGCGTTGGAGGCGTTAATGAGAATCAGAAAACAGACACTTCACAGGATGAGGACGGGTTTGGGACAGGCTAAAGGAATTAAATCACAGGTCCGCTTGCGACATTATACAAGCCTCAGTTGAGCTGCTTTTAACTACAACTTGATTTTAGTTCAGAAAAGAAACTTCCGATCAGTCCACAAGTTTTCAATAGATGACGCTTCACGAACGTCTTTTCCAAGGTGAGCGCAAGTCCTTGTTTCCTATGGTTAGATCCTTTCAACAACTCTTGGAAACTGCATGCTCCATATCCACAATAACTCCGTGGAAATCACTGACTTGCGTCAGTCACTGTCAATGACTCACAGAATCAAGTTTTTTGACACCGCGTCACAGCAGATGAGGCATTCAGACGCTCACTTCCAAGGAGCCTGAAGTTAGGTGCCCTTGGTTTCTATTGTAACGTTGCCTAGACAGAGCGTCGCTTCTCCTGGGACGTCACTTCCGCTTTGGTCTGATCTGCGTTGTTTGGATGCGCAATGTCAGCTCACTTTTGTGGGGAAAGCAAAGATTGCGCCTGCAAAAGAAGAGGTGCAGATAGTATTATCTTTTCTCTCCACGTCACGCCGGGGGGGGTGGGGGTGGGGGGGGGCACACGGACAGCGCGCGAGTGGCGCGGCGCAGTGGCGTCTCTGAGCACGTCAATATGCGGCTGATCAATAAACGGCATACATTCGTGGACAGCCTACGTATTTGCTTGCATCATCATAAACTTCGCAATGAAAACACAATAGAGGGAAGAATAACCCACCCATCAAGGGATGCGATAAAACACAGCGCGAAATAAAATTCTTGGTCCGTTGTTGAAACGAAGACATGTCAAAGTGGAGACGCATGGAAAACAATACAAGACTAAAGAATACAAGACTAAAGAATACAAGACTAAAGAATACAAGACTAAAGATCACTCTGAGAGCGCAAACCTTCACCGCAGAAACGACAACTACTCTACCATGGCCTGCATACTTAATTCAGGCAGGATGTTCTGCTAGGCAAGGCTGACGCTACGAAATTACTTCATCATAGCACCGCGCCAACCAGTATTATCTGAGTGCAGAACGCATGCGCCAACATCTATAGTGTGACGTCATCAACTTCTTGATGAATGATAAAATCTCTCTTAATGCATGTAATTCCAAAACAAGATAACAGATAAGCTCCAACGTTAAAACCATTTTTCCTTGGGTAACACTAAGACATTCTACCAAATTTCAGCCGAATCCCTTGTGAATGTGTAAAACGTATTTTGCTGATAACGAACCGAGGGTGAAACATACTGTCCTTGACGGAGATAAGCAGAAGCACGACCAGGAAGAGCGGAGGAGGGACCAGGAAGAGCGGAGGAGGGACCAGGAAGAGCGGAGGAGGGACCGTAGGAAAATCTGGAGTTGCAGCAAAAGAAGCGGGGCGCATACTGGTGAATGAATCTATTCCCCAGAGTCACTATCCTTCAAAACATTTTCGTATTTCAAACACTGTAAAAGGTCGATCATCGATCAAAGGGCTTAATGTTCTTTTTCTGTAGGATTTGGATAAAAGCGGTGTAGACAAAGATTTAACAACCAGAATGACAACAGTGACTATTTCAGTAGCTACACAGCGTGGAACTACAGTGACTATTTCAGTAGCTACACAGCGTGGAACTACAGTGACTATTTCAGTAGCTACACAGCGTGGAACTACAGTGACTATTTCAGTAGCTACACAGCGTGGAACTACAGTGACTATTTCAGTAGCTACACATCATGGAACTACAGTGACTATTTCAGTAGCTACACATCATGGAACTACAGTGACTATTTCAGTAGCTACACAGCGTGGAACTACAGTGACTATTTCAGTAGCTACACAGCGTGGAACTACAGTGACTATTTCAGTAGCTACACAGCGTGGAACTACAGTGACTATTTCAGTAGCTACACATCGTGGAACTACAGTGACTATTTCAGTAGCTACACAGCGTGGAACTACAGTGACTATTTCAGTAGCTACACAGCGTGGAACTACAGTGACTATTTCAGTAGCTACACAGCGTGGAACTACAGTGACTATTTCAGTAGCTACACAGCGTGGAACTACGAATTTGAGGGAAGGCACTCTGAGAGGTGGAGGGTAGGCGTTTTACAGTCGCGGTAGTGATTGTGGCGGTCATTGTGGCGGTGGTAGTGGTGGTGATGGTAGCAGTGGTGGTTGTGGCGGTGGTAGCGATGATTGTGGTGCTGGCGGCGATGGTGATGGTGGATGCGGTTGTGGCGGTGGTGATGGCCGCGGTGGTGGTGGTTGTGGCTGTGGTGGTGATGATTATGGTGGTGGTAGTGGTTGTGATGGTGGCGGTGATTGTGAGGTTGATAGTGTGGTAATTGCTGTGAGTGGTACATGAAGCATAACCTTAACGATAATGATGATGGGAGTGGCAAAGCAAGACTCGGGAGTGGAAGGGTCGTGATAAAATTAAAATATGTAGAACAATGAAACGGCAATCGGAGCCAGGTCTGAGATCCAGCGTCTTATTCAGGCAAGCACTGTAGCGGTCAAAATAGTTTCCCGGTGAAAACAGTTTCCGGAAGTCATCGCAGAGTGATCTGCTCGGCTCTCTCTTTATGCGATTTATCGCTCCTGCACGTGTTCTTCGCATGGAATATATCCCGACAAACGACGCATTAGTTGCTTTTCGAGTTTTTGTGTTTTTGGTGCATTTGTGTAGCGTTCAAAAAAGTTTGTTCCCGTGCAAAGCCGTCTCCCCTGCCGTAAATAATATGAGAGTCACCTCCCTGTAGTCTATTTTTAGTCTGGTTTTATAAAACGCGACCGTTGACTGACTTGGCACACCCGGGGAGTTATGCTAAGATCCGGCCGCGTTAATATATCTGCGTTTTGAGACAAACGTCTTGCTCGGCGGTACTGTACTCCATGCACCTTAACGGTGCGCGTGATTCGGGTGTAATCTTAAGCTAAACGACGTTCCGAATGTTTCCGACTTCGACAATTTCAGCAGCGCCAATAAACGTCGTTTAGCTTAAGATTACACCCGAATCACGCGGACCGTTAAGGTGCATGGAGCACAGTACCGCCGAGCAAGACGATTGTCACAAAACGCAGATATATTAACGCGGCCGGATCTTAGCATAACTCCCCGGGCGTGCGAAGTCAGTCAGGCGGAGTGGCGGGTGCCGTCTCTTTTTAGAGTTGAATTCTCAGAACGTCCCGAGCAGATAACTCTACGATGACTTCCGGAAACTGTTTTCACCGGGAAACTATTTTCACCGCTACAAGCCCACGTGATCGCAAAACATCTCTGTAGGTGCAACAAACGCCACTGGGCGGGGATTAACGCATCACACACGCTGGGAAACCTTTGAGCAAAGACCTGGTGGGGTGGAGACAGTCAGAGGAGAGGCTGTCAGAGGGGAGGCTGTCAGAGGAGAGGCTGTCAGAGGGGAGGCTGTCAGAGGGGAGGCTGTCAGAGGGGAAACTGTCAGAGGGGAGGCTGTCAGAGGGGAGGCCGTCAGAGGGGAGGCTGTCAGAGGGGAGGCCGTCAGAGGGGAGGCTGTCAGAGGGGAGGCCGTCAGAGGGGAGGCTGTCAGAGGGGAGGCTGTCAGAGGGGAGGCTGTCAGAGGGGAGGCTGTCAGAGGGGAGGCCGTCAGAGGGGAGACTGTCAGAGGGGAGGCCGTCAGAGGGGAGACTGTCAGAGGGGACTGTCAGAGGGGAGGCCGTCAGAGGGGAGGCTGTCAGAGGGGACTGTCAGAGGGGAGGCCGTCAGAGGGGAGACTGTCAGAGGGGAGGCTGTCAGAGGGGAGACTGTCAGAGGGGAGGCTGTCAGAGGGGAGGCTGTCAGAGGGGAGGCAGTCAGAGAGGAGGCTGTCAGAGGGGAGGCTGCCAGAGGGGAGACTGTCAGAGAGGAGGCTGTCAGAGGGGAAACTGTCAGAGGGGAGGCCGTCAGAGGGGAGACTGTCAGAGGGGAGGCTGTCAGAGGGGAGGCTGTCAGAGGGGAGGCTGTCAGAGAGGAGGCTGTCAGAGGGGAGGCTGTCAGAGGGGAGGCTGTCAGAGGGGAGGCAGTCAGAGAGGAGGCTGTCAGAGGGGAGGCTGCCAGAGGGGAGACTGTCAGAGAGGAGGCTGTCAGAGAGGAGGCTGTCAGAGGGGAGGCTGTCAGAGGGGAGGCTGTCAGAGGGGAGGCTGTCAGAGAGGAGGCTGTCAGAGGAGAGGCTGCCAGAGGGGAGACTGTCAGAGAGGAGGCTGTCAGAGGGGAGACTGTCAGAGGGGAGGCTGTCAGAGGGGAGGCTGTCAGAGGGGAGACTGTCAGAGAGGAGGCTGTCAGAGAGGAGGCTGTCAGAGGGGAGGCCGTCAGAGAGGAGGCTGTCAGAGGGGAGGCTGTCAGAGGGGAGACTGTCAGAGGGGAGGCTGTCAGAGGGGAGGCTGTCAGAGGGGAGGCCGTCAGAGGGGAGGCTGTCAGAGGGGACTGTCAGAGGGGAGGCTGGCTCGAGGTAGCGCTGGTGCGAGGTCCTGAGGAGCACAGGTCAGCGCGTCCTCCGTTCCTTCCTTCCTGGCGCCCAGCACGCCGCCAGCCTCGCCCTCCGTGTACATGAGTTTTCCCTCCTCCACCAGGTCAGGCCGTGCACAGTCCTTGTGCCTTCCCACGGAAGAACACAAACAGCTTTGTCCTCCCCGCTGTGCTTGTACGTGCTGAGGTAGAATTGATCTTCCTAGTGTGAGGATCGGGTCGTGAGTAGTCATGTTATAGAGGCACGTTCACAAGATTGACAGTTTCTTTAACATGTGGACTAGATGTCAGTAGATTCCGATAGAGCAAAAAGGTTTGGAGACAGAAACAGTGTTGTTGAAGTTTTGTGGTCATGCTACACAAATGATGTCGCATAGCTGCACAGGAAGACGAACATGACTGTCGACAAGAATACGCATGTTATTTCGATACTCATTGTCTGTTAAACAGGCCACAGGCCTTATTAATCTGTATTGTAATTCTTCAGTAACGTCGGTAGGATCTCCCACACATACAGCAGAATAAGTTAAATGTCTGGCAGCCTTATGAACATTTCTCCTGTTCACACCATAATAAAGACATTCTGAAGAATATCCTTGAATATACTAAACTTAATACTGAACTGGCCAATCTCACACATAGGCCTACTCGGCACAGGTGAACTAGAGCGAGGCCTTGGGCGAAAGCCATTTCGGGACCCACGCCACACAACCTGCACTTGTGCCCACTGTCACGCCATGGAGAATTCATGGAACCAAAGGCAGCCACGAGGGTGAGGCAAACTACATTGCGGGAAATGCAATTCCACCTGGCTTCCGTCTCTCCCACGCCGCCTGGGATTCAGGGCACCAGACGCGTTTCAAACTGTTCGTGTCGCCACACCGCGGGTTTCCGGCATGTCGTCTCCACCGCTGTCGGATTTGTGGTGACAGGATCTGTCGTACTTACGGCTTGCTTCAGTCTTGAAGGCCGTCCATTTTGCTCGAGGCTGGCTTGCACTGTAGCTTTATGCATGCTCACAGGCACGACTTTTAGACGTGCCCTAAGTATGACAGAGTAGTCAAACTATGAAATCAATGAAGGTATTTTTGGGTCGTCAGATGGTAGGAAAGTTGCAGACTACAGGGCAGATTTCAACACAAAACATGTTGGATGCTGTAAGGACCGAGAGTCAATGTTTCTTGTGATCTTTACTCCTATTCCCAGGATACTGACTTGAACGCGCACAAGTCCTCCTCGAAATGTCAT
Source organism: Theodoxus fluviatilis (assembly GCA_034096865.1). Classification (NCBI taxonomy): domain Eukaryota; kingdom Metazoa; phylum Mollusca; class Gastropoda; order Cycloneritida; family Neritidae; genus Theodoxus; species Theodoxus fluviatilis. Next base: position 41,396 of record JAWQFJ010000238.1, on the reverse strand, counting down.
CGCCAGGAAGTGTTCTCGAAGAGAAGACTGCACTCTACACCAGGCATCACAGGAAAGAAGTTCAGAGAAAGCACGTTTCTTAAAAAGTATTCGACCCAGGTAGATTTTAGCGGCATCCCGTTACCTGAACCCTGACACGCAGCCAGAAGCCATTGATAGAGTGACTTGCACCAGACAGGAGTGCTGGAACGTCTGCCATTCGAAAGCCTGGTCTCCAGGCAGGCAAAAAGGTTGCACGTGATGGCCTTACCGGCACCGTCTCAGCACCGAGCTCGCAGACTTGCACAGTGCCGAGCACACGTTGCTAATGGTTACCGCGATGCCTTGCAGAGCCAGGTGCAGACTGTTTAGTGGACTTGGAGGGCGGAGAGACAGCTTTCAAAAAAGGTAGTGAACTCGGATCACAGGTGAGGTGTCAGACGATGGATTTTGGTTCAAGAGGACCGAGGAAAAGACTTGCGAAGGAATAGAGAAGATTGGAAATAGAGGACATGGGATGAAGTGAGAGAGAAAGGGAGGAATGAAAGAAAGCAAACTGAATATTGGACGAGGATGGAGAATATCTGACAACGTGGAGATTCACAGTCAATGGGTTATATGGCAGAAACTCAGATTAATTAAATCAAGCATTCTCTGTTGATCAGTGTTTTCATTAGTCCCTGGTCACTTAGCAATGGATGGCAACGTTCTTCTCTAAGAAGCTGTCTCTTTGTTGGATTTAGGGTGTTTTTCGGTCTCTCAGCATTTGGCCTCGCATAGTTCAAATCTTTAACGTTATTCTTCCAACAAAATGTGCTGGATGACGAAACGCGTTACAATCTTCAGCTAATCTATGCACGTTTCCCGTGATAAGGACTGAAGAATGGAGTTCTACGGCCTATCAGCATTTGTAGACTATGCAAGGCCATTGATCACAAAGTCACTGGGAAAGGTCGAAAGAGCAAGTCGGGTAATGATTTCCACATTCATTCGAGTCTTACGAATCGCGCACGTAAACGCGGTGAGTGTATTTTCACCCTAGATGACACGAATGGCGAAAAAAAGTACTTTTTTTTTCTTCTCAGGCTGTGCATATTTCATTATCTGCAACGTCTTCAACGTTTGAATCAATGAAGTGGGCGTGCTTCCAACAAGTTGCAGCCTTCAGCGTTAATCTTGCATTTGGATAGGGTGTACCTTCAAAATAGTGCGTGCGTTTTCCTAACGTATACAAATACCTACAATAATGCTCATGTTCAGAAAAACATAAAGCGCATGGGGTTTTCTCTGAGATCGTCAGTAAATCAGTGGAAACGCAAGGAAAAGAACGACAGTCAGTGAAAATCGTTCGCCACAATCAGCCTGTGCACACATCAGATATTAAGTCGCGTCTCCTATAAAGCTGGCCTCAGGGGATCTCTAGTATGACATCATCTGATAGCGCTGTGGCGCTACCACTCCGCAGGCTGTCCCAGATAATGACAACGTCGGAGACTGGTGACGTCTCTTGGTGGCGGTTGTCATGGCAACAAACTGATCTGTCCGGACGGGAAGTCGTGGCAGAGGTCAGACCTTCACAGGAACGACTGCATCAGTACAGCAAAGGGATACATGTCTGGGGAATAGCGATCCTATCTATTGCCATTCACAATGACAACACTGGCGATATGCGGAATTCCGTGATGATCTCGTCCGTTTGTGTGAATGTCTCATGGGTGTCCGTCCGTATGTCTATGTCTTTAATATTGTTTATAGTCTGACAACCTCTCTCTCTCTCTCTCTCTCTCTCTCTCTCTCTCTCTCTCTCTGTGTTACGGGGATTCACAAAAACGGAATAAAACAGGTCCCGGGTTACTTACGTCTTTATGTTCAACATAAAAATACTCGTAACAGTGGTAGAAAAGGAAGAAAAAAAGTTATATTTGTATATGGCTCAAACACAACATCCTAAATAACCCAATCTTATAAAATTACATCTACTCTCTTCACATACTCAAATCTCAACGGGGAAAATGAAAAAGGCACAAGTAAAATTTCGGTCAGCCTTCTTACATAAAAACATAAAATACAAGTTAAAATGCTATCGACCCGTGTAAAAATCGCACCAACCTTCACCAGCACTGCCCGCTCTCTCTCTCTGCCCGTCTCTGCTGTGTGTGTGGGGACGATCTTTCCTCTCCCTCTTCTTGCGCTCTCTTTTATAAACATCTTCTCACAACCAACTCACGATCATTTCTACTCACCACAACTCATACCTCCCTCTTCTTCGTCCTCCCCCTCCTCCTCCTCCTCCTCCTCCTCCTCCTCCTCCTCCTCCTCCTCCTCCTCCTCCTCCTCCTCCTCCTCCTACTCCTACTCCTCCTCCCTCCTCCTCCCTCTTCTTCGTCCTCCTCCCTCTTCTTCGTCCTCCTCCCTCTTCTTCGTCCTCCTCCTCCTCCTCCTCCTCCTCCTCCTCCTCCTCCTCCTCCTACTCCTACTCCTCCTCCTCCTCCCTCTTCTTCGTCCTTCTCTCTCCTCCTCCTCCTCCTCCTCCTCCTCCTCCTCCTCCTCCTCCTCCTCCTCCTCCTACTCCTCCTCCTACTCCTCCTCCTCCTCCTCCTCCTCCTCCTCCTCCTCCTCCTCCTCCTACTCCTCCTCCTCCTCCTCCTCCTCCTCCTCCTCCTCCTCCTCCTCCTCCTCCTCCTCCTACTCCTCCTCCTCCTCCTCCTCCTCCTCTCTCTTCTTCGTCCTCCTCCCTCTTCTTCGTCCTCCTCCCTCTTCTTCGTCCTCCTCCTTCCACCTCCCTCTTCTTCGTCCTTCTCTCTCCTCCTCCTCCTCCTCCTCCTCCTCCTCTTCCTCCTCCACCTCCTTCTCCTCTCCTCCTCCTCCCTCTCCTCCTCCTCCTCCTCCTCCTCCTCTCCTCCTCCTCCTTCCACTCTCCCTCCTCCTTCCCCCTCCTCCCTCCTCCTCCGCCTCCAGTCTCCTCCTCCTCCTCCTCCTCTCCTCCTCCTCCTCCTCCTCCTCCTCCTCCTCCTCCTCCCTCTATCTCCTCCATTTCTCTCCTCCTCCTCCTCCTCCTCCTCCTCCTCCTCCTCCTCCTCCTCCTCCTCCTTCCTCCTCCTCCTCCTCCTCTCCTTTCCTCCTCCTCCTCCTCCTCCTCCTCCTCCTCCTCCTCCTCCTCCTCCTCCTCCTCCTCCTCCTCCTCCTCCTCCTCTTTTTTCTACTCCCCCCTTCCCCTCCTCCTCCTTCTCTCCCTCCTCCTCTCCCAACCATCCCAGCACACCACCTCTAGTCTCTTGCTTGGCAGGGCAGTAAGAATCTGGCTTTTGACTCACATGAGAGTAATCTGCCCTGATTCTGTTGCTCCTGGAATTCTACGGGAAGAACTCTGGCGCGTAAATTGTTCCTGCCGCCAGAGGAGGGGAGTCGACGCGAGGTGAGGCGTATCTCAGACGCCGCAGGTGTCCAGCTATCATTACCGTCGTGCCAGCGCCCCGAGTCAAACGAGTCCAATTTACCCCCACACCGTTCCACACAACCACTCCTGTTGCTCCTGCTCCTTCATGTCATTCCTGCTCCTTTATGGTGTCCATGCTCCTTCAAGTGCCTATGCTCCTTCATGTGCCCATGCTCCATCATGTCGTCCCTGCTCCTTCGCGGTGTCCCCGCTCCTTCATGGTGTCCCCGCTCCTCCATGGCGTCCCTGCTCCTCCATGGCGTCCCTGCTCCTTCGTGGTGTCCCCGCTCCTTCAAGGTGTCCCTGCTCCTCCATGGCGTCCCTGATCCTCCATGGTGTCCCCGGTCCTCCATGGCGTCCCTGCTCCTCCATGGCGTCCCTGCTCCTCCATGGTTTCCCCGCTCCTCCATGGCGTCCCTGCTCCTCCATGGCGTCCCTGCTCCTTCATGGCGTCCCTGCTTCTTCAGGGTGTCCCTGCTCCTCCATGTCGTCCCTGCTCCTTCATGGCGTCCCTGCACCTTCATGGCCTCCCTGCTCCTTCATAGTGTCCCTGCTCCTCCATGGTGTCCCTGCTCCTCCATGGCGTCCCTGCTCCTTCATGGCGTCCCTGCTCCTTCATGGTGTCCCTGCTCCTCCATGGTGTCCCTGCTCCTCCATGGTGTCCCTGCTCCTTCATGGTGTCCCTGCTCCTCCATGGTGTCCCTGCTCCTCCATGGCGTCCCTGCTCCTTCATGGCGTCCCTGCTCCTTCATGGTGTCCCTGCTCCTCCATGGTGTCCCTGCTCCTACAGGGTCTCACTGTCATGTCATGATGCTCCTTCATGGTGTGTCTGCTCATTCAAGGTCTCACATTCTTCTCATGAAGCTTCTTCATTGTGTCTGCTCCTGTATGGTGTCCCTGCTCATTCAAGGTCTCTCATTCTTCTCATGACGCTCTTTTAGTCTGCCTTGACACAAGCTTCCTCGATAGGACTTTAGCATTCAGGCATTTATGCCAAAGCAGTCATAGGAACTAATGGAATGACTGACAGGCGGTATCACCTGTCTGCAATAGGGTCTAATTTTTGTATCAGTTGTCTCAAATGGCATTAATTAGCAGAAATTCAGGCGAAAGCGTACTTATCCCCTGTATTTCAAATATTCATATCACATTATCGTGTTATGCCTTTACAATTACGCACGAATATTGACAAACTGGTCGAAGATTGCACCAATGGAGTGCACGCAACCCAGTACTAGCCGTCACACTCCACGGAGATGTGGCAGTGATATTACCGGTACTGACTACAATAGATAATAGAGACTTTGATTTGCTGGAAAATACCTGTTGTCACCAACAATCTACTTGAACGCAGCCATCTCCTCTCACGCCCTCGAGGGCGAAGTGAGAAAGAAGGCAAGAAGAAAGGAAAGAAAGAGAAAAATGAGCAAAGAGGTATATGATCTCCTATTCAATATGACCACCATCCTTGCCATCAATTTCCATCAAATGGCTGCAGAGAACAATTATTGTGGTGATATGCAGCAACAATAGGGCGTCTGCAGGGCATATTCCTTTTTGGTTTCTATGAGGCAGTACTGCCCAAAGCGCTCATGACTAAGCTTTGATTGTCAGATGTAAGCAATAATTATCAATATCTTTGAATGATCCTCCGTGATATAAAAAAATTTTCAATTGCACGTTTTACACTCCAGAAAAATAGGTCGCACCTTGCATTTCAGCAATAATTTCTTCCTGAAGTCAGTTGTAAAACGTTGTTTCCTTCTTCAGCTCCGGTACTTTTCACGCCTCGAACGGTCTGAAGCTGTTTCAGTTAGCCTGGCAATTGCTACCCATGTGCTGCTCCACTTTGTGTGTGTGTTGGTATGCCAGTTCCAAGTCTATAACATTGTTCTTCGTTTCTTCAACTCCTCAACTCTCTTCCCCGCCCATCTCCTTCCTCTGTTTTCCATCGCAACATTATGTATGTTGTGAAGTAATGAGCTATGAATACTCGTTCCCATCTTCGTCGCCTTCTTCACATTACGTCAAACCATGGAGCTTCTGCGCAGGCTTTTGTCGATTGTTTTCAGTCTTCCACCCCACCACCGACCTTCCCCGAGCGCCACGAATAGCAATTGCATTGTGGGTCGTTTTGTGTCATACATTTAAGTTCATTTCTAAAAAGATGTTGTCATTCGACGGCTACGTTTTCTCTTTCGGTGCTGTTTTGTGCAACAAAGAAAATAACGAACTCCGACGATCACCGAAACACAATATCAATTGTTCACTCTGACCAAAGACCCTCTCTGACACGACATTGCAGAAAAAGGAACCACTGTCGGGTGTCAACAATTTCACCTGAAACCACTTTCTCTCTAACTGCCGATGGCCATGAACTCATTTGTTTCCCATGCAACTTCACAGCCACTTTTATTATTTTGACATTGAGAGAAATGCATTATCCCTGAGTCAACAAGGCGTGCTCTAAAACATTAATAGACCGCGCTGTAGAAGTCTTGTTCTGTGTCAGAGACACAAAGTTTGGCCTCTCCGTCAACAAGGGTAGCCGAGTCCTGTCTGGATGTTGCTTTCTCACGCTACAAACTCAAAAAACATTGGCGGGAACCTGCCATTAAAGCCGACACGACGGGCAAAATATCCATGAACGCCTGCACGCACACACTCCCAGGAGGCAAAAACATGACAGCATGCAATGTTCGGTGGAAGAGTGTTCGTGTGTATAATGCATGTGAGTGTATGCATGCGTGTTCCCTCTGTGCATGTATGCGTTCGTTTCATCCGTTCGTCCGCGCGCGCGCGCGCGCGCGTGCGTGTGTGTGTGTGTTTCTGTGTGTGTGTTTCTGTGTGTGTTTTTCTGTGTGTTTTCTGCGTGTATGCGTATATGTGTTCTGTAAGAGATACTATCAAGGAGCT
>JAWQFJ010000238.1:25065-32565 GCA_034096865.1 Theodoxus fluviatilis | reverse complement strand
CGTGGTGATGCCGCCTACGCGTTTTTATTGTCCAGTCCTTGAGTTAAAAATTCCAAGCCCACTTCTTAATATATATAGAAAATGATTAACTTTTTTTGTACTTCCCCCGCCCGCTGCTACTCTCTGTGCACCCCCCCCCATAAAGTTTTTGTCTTCGTCCTATGATAACGAATTGACTTGTACAAAAGACATATTGGATTTGTTCTTTTGCTCAGAGGAACTCATGGTTTTCAGACCGCTCCCCCCCCCCCCCCCCCCCCCCCACCCTTCTTTGCGACACAGGCGGTCGTTTACAAACAACAAAGATATTGAATCTGCACTCTTTCAGCCTCTCCCCCCCGCCCGACCGCCAGTTTCCCACCCTGCGGTAATGAATTGTATCTCTGTGCGCATCCAGTGCCACGTGCAGACGGCATCCCCCACCCCCCCCCCCCCCCCTGGATTGTGGCACCATCATGCACCTAATCCTGACCTTGTTGTTTGCACGGTTCGACCCCCCGTGCATTTGGCATTTCCTTTATTGTTTTTCTACCCCCTCCCCCTACATCGATTTTCAACAGCGTGTCCCTGAGTCAGCCAGTCGTCATTCAGGACACAACCTGAAAAGCCTCGCATCCTGTGCAAGCCACTTTTTTTTTTTTAAGTGGCACTTATATAAATGTTTTCAACTGTCGCACACGGCCTATTATTTCCGGCTAGTGAAGCACACCTCCACACGAATCTTTGTTTTTCAGGCATATTCCTCGGATTTTTTTTTTTTTTCCCCCCCCCCCCCCCGCCCCACTTCTTTTTTTTAACCTTCTTTTCCCTCGCTACGTAACGCCACACGTGTTACTTTGAATGTTTATTTATTTGTCATACTACAGAATCCTATGACGGCCTATTCAATCCCGCTTACGCCTACACACCAACACCCAACAACTCCCCCCTCTTTTGTTTGGTAGGGGGAACAAGGTATATGGCAACAAAAAGAGAGCAGGGGGAAAAGGAGGAGAAACAACCGTCTTGTGCATACTCCTCCCAACCGGGTTTACGTACCCCGTGCTGTACCCCCCCCCCCCCAACCCCCCCACTTTTGTTCGCACTGCCCCCCACTTTTGCTCCACCAAACGGCCCGCTCTTACTACGCTACAACCATTAGGAATATTGTGTGAACCTTTATGCCCATTCTTGTTAACGTCTGAAAAGCTTCCGAAATACTTAGCATTGTTTGTACACCCGGACCATTCCAACAGCAAGGCAGGATGAGAGTGCGTACTTTTTCGGCGGACCAACAACCATGCTTTCTTGTAATCTATCCTGGTGCCGCTGAGGTCCGCGCGTCAGCTATAAATAGAAGTGCGCGAAGCTTGGATTTGTAAAATGTATTTCACGACCTATTGACGCAATCAACATACAGCTTTGATAAATTAAGACAGCCCATGGTTATATTAGCATGATAAATTAACATATAGGCTTACTGACCTTATTTCAAGAAACACCATTCATAATGATCAACACCAAAGACCCTATACAATAAGATGGTTCATCCGGCACTCGGCCTATATAAAACATGATGACGGAGCCGACCGTGGCGCCCCAAGCGGAATCGTTGACGCTCGAGTCAAGGGAGACAATCTTCCACATACCGCGTGAGCGATGCATGTTGACAATTAAGCGCTCTTTGCCACTCGTGAACACCAACATCAGTGAAGCGCTTCACTTGTTGAAGGGATGTAACTCTTATGCGCTGCTTGGGTAAATGCTAAGATGGCGGATATGAACGCTCTTTCGCCACGTGAAGCAGTAGTACGTGTTTTGTTTGATGAAATGGCATCAGAAATGGCATCAATAGGAAGTGATGAGCCATGCAATTCCTGCCATAATCATGGCAATTGCAACATCAAAAGAGAAGAAGGAGCCACTAGGCACCGCACGAATAGAGGACTACGTTGAGAAAACGGTGCCGACCTATGGTGATGGACTCTTCAGGGCACATTTTCGGATGTGTCGAGCATCGTTTCAGGTTAGTATTTGTTTGGTGCGTTCTGTTATTTTACATTATGTCAGAGATAATATGTGATATATCCGTGTGTGTGTGTGTGTGTGTGTGTGTGTGTGTGTGTGTGTGCGTGTGTGTGTACATGTGTGTGTGTGTATACATGTGTGTGTGTGTGTGTGTGTGACGGTGTGTGTGGAGTGTCTTATATTAACCTCTTCGCTGCCAAGCCTTTTTAACACTGTGTGACAACCATTTGCCAAAGGTTTTTTTTTGGCGACGCAGGGTACTTGCGAGGAAAAAATCATGTAAAACACATTTTCGAAGAAAAGTACCCATAATCTATATTTTTCTAAAAGAGCATTGGACAAGGAACAGATTGATGTAAAGAATTTGTTTATTAGACTTCTGTATAGAAAATGACAAAGCCATGAACATACAAAAACACTTTTTGGCATCATATTTTTTGGTACTATTGGTACCACCAAATCATCACTCAGTGACCAAAACAAGTGCAAATGATTTCAAAGTATGCCTAGACTATAGGTCAACTCACACTATAAACCACTAACATTTCTGACTATCCTCAGCAGAGTGATAGACAAATGAATAGGAGTACCCATTTTCCTCATTTTCGGCTGTAAATGGGTGACGATGATGAACAATTTCTTGCGTGCACAATATTCATAAAACTACACATAACTTGTATTATTCTGGAAGAGAAATAGACAAAAAAAATGTCTTCCCAACAATTCACAATAAATGGACCATTCTGCAGAAAATGACAGAGCCATAAACACACAAAAACATTTTTAGGCATCATATTTTTGGTACTATTGGTATCACCAAATCATCACTGAGTGACTAAACCAAGTGCAAATGGTTTCAAAGTATCCCTAGACTATAGGCTATATATAGGACAACTCACACTATAAACCACTAACATTTCTGACTACCCTCAGCAGAGTGATAGACAAATGAATAGGAGTACCCATTTTCCTCATTTTCGGCTGTAAATGGGTGACGATGATAAAAAAAATTCTGGCATGCACAATATTCATGAAACCTACACATAACTTGTATTTTTATGGAAGAAAAATGAACAAAGAATGTCTTTCCAACAACTCACAATAAATGGACCACTCTGCAGAAAATGACAGAGCTATGAACACACAAAAACATTTTTAGGGATCATATTTTTGGTACTATTGGTACCACCAAATCATCACTCAGTTATGCCTAGACTATAGGACAACTCACACTATAAACCACTTACATTTCTGACTATCCTCAGCAGAGTGATAGACAAATAAATAGGAGTACCCATTTATCTCATTTTCGGCTGTAAATGGATGACGACGATAAACAATTTCTGGCATGCACAATCCTCTTTCTATGGACATGCTTCCAGCCACGCCCCCTTCAACACGGTAGTGAAAGATTTTCTTCTAAACATATGATCCTGGCCATCATAGATGTCATGTAGTGAATTCCTTCATTATGAAACCATATACAGTGCTTCCCACTTAACCTTAATACAAACCCGATTATCATAAATCCTTGGTTAAGTCAAAGTGATTCTCTGTCCCTGGCCAGCTGCACTTCATTTCAACAAATCTTCCTCGCTTAACAGAAACTCTGAGAAGACGAAACATTTTGATAAATCAAAGCTTTCTGCAGCTTCTGGGACAACACATTCCCCAAGAAACACACCATGACATACACAAATAACAGTGAGTATTTCAGTGCTTTGCAAAGTAAGTCTGTCAGCACCATGACATACACAAATACCATTGAGTAGTTCAGTGCTTTGCAAAGTAAGTCTGTCAGCACCATGACATACACAAATAACAGTGAGTATTTCAGTGCTTTGCAATCAGCACCATGACATACACAAATAACAGTGAGTATTTCAGTGCTTTGCATTCAGCACCATGACATACACAACTAACATTGAGTATTTCAGTGCTTTGCATTCAGCACCATGACATACACAAATAACAGTGAGTATTTCAGTGCTTTGCAAAGTAAGTCTGTCAGCACCATGACATACACAAATACCATTGATTGAGTAGTTCAGTGCTTTGCAAAGTAAGTCTGTCAGCACCATGACATACACAAATACCATTGATTGAGTAGTTCAGTGCTTTGCAAAGTAAGTCTGTCAGCACCATGACATACACAAATAACATTGAGTAGTTCAGTGCTTTGCAAAGTAAGTCTGTCAGCACCATGACATACACAAATACCATTGATTGAGTAGTTCAGTGCTTTGCAAAGTAAGTCTGTCAGCACCATGACATACACAAATAACATTGAGTAGTTCAGTGCTTTGCAAAGTAAGTCTGTCAGCACCATGACATACACAAATACCATTGATTGAGTAGTTCAGTGCTTTGCAAAGTAAGTCTGTCAGCACCATGACATACACAAATAACAGTGAGTAGTTCAGTGCTTTGCAAAGTAAGTCTGTCAGCACCATGACATACACAAATAACAGTGAGTATTTCAGTGCTTTGCAAAGTAAGTCTGTCAGCACCATGACATACACAAATAACAGTGAGTATTTCAGTGCTTTGCAATCAGCACCATGACATACACAAATAACAGTGAGTATTTCAGTGCTTTGCATTCAGCACCATGACATACACAACTAACATTGAGTATTTCAGTGCTTTGCATTCAGCACCATGACATACACAAATAACAGTGAGTATTTCAGTGCTTTGCAAAGTAAGTCTGTCAGCACCATGACATACACAAATACCATTGATTGAGTAGTTCAGTGCTTTGCAAAGTAAGTCTGTCAGCACCATGACATACACAAATACCATTGATTGAGTAGTTCAGTGCTTTGCAAAGTAAGTCTGTCAGCACCATGACATACACAAATAACATTGAGTAGTTCAGTGCTTTGCAAAGTAAGTCTGTCAGCACCATGACATACACAAATAACAGTTAGTAGTTCAGTGCTTTGCAAAGTAAGTCTGTCAGCACCATGACATACACAAATACCATTGATTGAGTAGTTCAGTGCTTTGCAAAGTAAGTCTGTCAGCACCATGACATACACAAATAACAGTGAGTAGTTCAGTGCTTTGCAAAGTAAGTCTGTCAGCACCATGACATACACAAATACCATTGATTGAGTAGTTCAGTGCTTTGCAAAGTAAGTCTGTCAGCACCATGACATACACAAATAACAGTGAGTAGTTCAGTGCTTTGCAAAGTAAGTCTGTCAGCACCATGACATACACAAATAACAGTGAGTATTTCAGTGCTTTGCAAAGTAAGTCTGTCAGCACCATGACATACACAAATACCATTGAGTAGTTCAGTGCTTTGCAAAGTAAGTCTGTCAGCACCATGACATACACAAATAACAGTGAGTATTTCAGTGCTTTGCAATCAGCACCATGACATACACAAATAACAGTGAGTATTTCAGTGCTTTGCATTCAGCACCATGACATACACAACTAACATTGAGTATTTCAGTGCTTTGCATTCAGCACCATGACATACACAAATAACAGTGAGTATTTCAGTGCTTTGCAAAGTAAGTCTGTCAGCACCATGACATACACAAATACCATTGATTGAGTAGTTCAGTGCTTTGCAAAGTAAGTCTGTCAGCACCATGACATACACAAATACCATTGATTGAGTAGTTCAGTGCTTTGCAAAGTAAGTCTGTCAGCACCATGACATACACAAATAACATTGAGTAGTTCAGTGCTTTGCAAAGTAAGTCTGTCAGCACCATGACATACACAAATAACAGTTAGTAGTTCAGTGCTTTGCAAAGTAAGTCTGTCAGCACCATGACATACACAAATACCATTGATTGAGTAGTTCAGTGCTTTGCAAAGTAAGTCTGTCAGCACCATGACATACACAAATAACAGTGAGTAGTTCAGTGCTTTGCAAAGTAAGTCTGTCAGCAAAGTATTTGCCTGTTTTGTATCATCTCTGTGACAAGTTTCTGTGTTAATCATCAGTGGCTTTCATCTTTAATATGTAGGCTCTTGTCAGGCCTTTAGAGAATCACTTGGAAACCATAGTTCTTCATTATTGCACTGTGAGCAGGCACGAGAGGCAGTCTTGGAGAGGAGAAAGCAGGCCGCTCTCACTGGAGAGCAAGTAAATTATTTTATCCTGCAAGTGCCATAAGTGGCATACATTTTTGGGGGCATATATCAACACACATACAGTTTCATTGTCTCACTGTTATTTTGAGAAATACCCACACCTGACTTATTAATGTACACCTCACAAATGGCTCAGTTTCAGCATCTTCCTATTTCTTCGTCCAGAGGTAGTGGCAAACCCCCTAGAATTAACTTTCAAAGTAAAGTTAAGCCTCACATTGAGAAAGATGGCCCATATTTTCTCATTCATTTGACATGCACGGGGGCAGTTCAAGCCAAACGCAGGCAATCTGGAGCAGAGTTTCTTTTTCATTGATGCTGTCAGTCTGGCCTTCACCTTGTCCATGTGATAGATCTTTTCTACATCACTGACATACACAGATTCCATTTGCTTGACAGTGTCAAACAATTCGGCACTGGGAACCACAAGACCGTGTACCGTGTCCTCAAGCTGTTTATTCAAGAAGAAAAACTCGCTCTCCTGCCCACTTAGGTTGCCTAGAGCCTGCTGCCTGCAATCACTGCACACCTTTTGCTGCAGCTTATTTGCAACGTACCCGGCAATATAGAAGAGGACATTTTCTTCTCCAGTTACAGAAAGGTTACTGGCAAGGGGTGCAGGGCTAGAAATTACCTGCAGGAGTTGGTCGTCTTCAGACTGTTCTATGCTTGGGGGCATTGCTTGTTCACCCAGAAATGGCGGAATTTCTCGTGCCACATACTCGGGTGGAATTTCTTGTGCATGTGGCTCGGGTGGAATTTCTTGTGCATGTGGCTCGGGTGGAATCACTGGTGCATCTAGGACTGCAGCGCTCAGAGACGACAAAGAGAGTAGAAACTTGTCAGAATCTGCCAAGCAGTTGCTGTTGTCGCTGTGGAGGAGTATTGCATCAACCATGGCAGTCCTCAAGGCTTGTCGAAACTCCTGGGCGTTGGGGTTGTCCCTATTGCCTCCCTTTCTTCTCACCACTGAGAACAAATTTTCAACGCAGTCTTGATTGAGGCGAGAAGTCAAAAGAAACTTGAAGTTGTGATTGACCCTCAAATCTTCCCACAGCAGGAGTAGACAGTTGATACCCATGATCCATCCATTGAGACAGGGCAGAGCACGTGGTGATCTTGACTTCAACTGCTTCAGCCACTCGCGTGTCTTCAGCAGGAACGCCTGATGCCCTGACTTGTCGCTAACTGCGTGCCGCATTTTCTGAGTGGACCGCAACGTGCCGCTGTTGAAGCAATTGAAGAGGCTGTCAAACGTTTCAACAAACATCGCAGTTTCTTGTGCTGCAGGCGGCAACACATTGAGGCGAACCAACGTCGACATGGCAGCTGCCACAGTGTGGGATAACACCTGCAGGCAGCGTATTTGAC